>OX418227.1:28352487-28395226 GCA_948455865.1 Conomelus anceps | reverse complement strand
CACGTTGAACAGTATAGACATGATGCAGTTTACTTTCAATTGCTGATGATGTTACATTTTTGTGTTTTACATCAAACAGACATTCTTTATAATCTTCAAATCTCAATTGATTTCTATTTGCACTCTTGGGAATTCCCTTTGCAACCTTCTTTTCTGAATCACCTATGCGAATTGCATACATTTTAGCTTGTAGTCCAACAAACCCAGAAATTATTTTTCCACCACACTCATCCTTAAATTTACCTAGTTGTTTTTTATGTTTTGTGCTGTAACATTGATGGTCTTTTGGATAATTAGATGTGTCAAATAAGTCCAAATTTCTTTCAATATCTTTATAAATATCGTTTGTTTGAATCAGATACATAAAACTATCTGTATCGGACATTAGCAGTTCAACATTGGGATACATTTTTAGAATTTCATCATAATGGAATTTGTACATTATTGCTTTACTTGACTCAAGTATTGCCATACCCACATAAATGGGACGATTTAGATGAACCTCAAGCTTATTTAGACATACTCCAGCAACATCATCATTAAATCTGTACCAGTGTTTCATTCTTGGATATGCAATCACTTTATCAAGTTGCTTTTCATCAGTTATAATCCTAAAATCATTGTGATTCCTTACATTTTCCAACGTTTTTCCATAAATTGCATTAGAACATAGCTTGTAAAGATCTCTATCAAAATCATTATTTGAATTCTTTCTCAACTCGGTATTTAATGATATAAATTGCTCTAACCAGGCTGATTGATTGAATTGCATCACTCTGTGTATTTTTGTTAATTTCAAACCTAATCTCATGTAAAGTTTCAAATTTTTGTAGTGTAGAATATAATTTTTACGATTTTCAAAAGTTGTAATCAATTTCTCATATCGCCCTGATGGCGGTGTGGCTTTTACTGGTGCCAGGGGGTAATGATTGTGCATATCATGTAGACTTTCTGGATATTCAAGATCGACTTCTAAAAAGTAGCCAACGTGTGATTCATCTGACATTTTTGTAACATCGAAATTTTGAATTTCCTCATTAGATAGCCACTTGAATCCAGAGTGTGGCAGTGGTTCACTCATGCTTGTACCATATAAATTGTTTGCATCTAAGTAGATTATAAATGTGTTTTTGGAATTTTCATCATATGTAGATAGATATTGATTGTTGGCTTTTGCATATCGTTTGGGGATTACACTTAAACCTCCGCGAATGCCGGACTCTACAAACAGGTGCATATCTGGATCACTTAAAAGTTCAAGTTCAATACCACTCATTTTCAACATTGCATTCCACGAATAGTGTGGTAGCGAATAAAAGTGGGATGGATCAAGACTGTATGTTTTCTGGAATGTTGATCTGAAAGATTGAAATATATCGGCGAGTAAGAGTATATCGGTGGTTAGATAGAGATCGTGAAATTGACCAAGATTTTTCAAGTTGAACGCATTCCAAACAATTATAGCATTTTGATAGTCAGTCTCACTTACATCTGAATCGGTTAGTTTGTTGTAGAAGTTTTCCCGGGAAGGTAGTTGCTTTTCTTCGAATTTCTCAAAACAATCCATATATTCGTATGGGTATATTTGTTTTTTCAAGAGTAAATTTGTATGATTTGGAAAATGTGCTGAAATCAGTTGGAAAGCATTTGATAACATATTTTCTGTCAATTTCGAAAGAGATGAATTCAGAAATTGTAGTGAATCGATAAATCTTAGAGTGTTATTTAGTGTTATTGAAATTATTTTTTCACTTGTCCTAGCCAAGCAACTTATTCTCTTTTTATATTTATTGAGTGATTGAACAATGAAGTGTGAATCGTAACCGGTGAAATTGTGGAATATTACAGGAATGAACTCCACCTGTTTTGCATTAAGATTACACGATTGATGAGCAGCTCCAATAAACTTTCCAGTTGAATGTGAATGGTGTCGCACGCGATCAAACAATAGGCTCTTATTACACAGGCAACACACATCTACCATTTCAAATTTGTTTTCTTCTTCTACTGTTATATGCATTGGCACTTGTATTTTCAATCGCTTTTTCAATTCATTTCCATGTTCATCTAATTCATCCAGAAACTTTTCTATTAAATTTGATGATTCAGACAGGTTGGATGCTCTAACTATCCTTGGTCCATAATGAATTGATCCACTTTCATTTACTATTACATATCCATAACCACATGGTATATGTTTTTCATCTTTAATTAAACATTCAAAGTCAGCATATATTGTGAAGGGGGTGGGTAGGGTGTAGGAGAAATTTGTGAACTTTAAAACAGTGTTTTGTTCAGGAATTTTAATGCATTGTGTTTCATGTGTTGAGCACAATTCAATATGTTTTTCTAAATTTTGTTTTGCATTTGTATAAGTGAATCTTTGAAAACAGTGGGGGCAAATTTCTTCTTTATGACCATGTTTTGTTAGATGTGATAGTAGTCTGGATAGATTTTTAACAAGAGTGTAGTGTTTTTGTTCTTCTTTGTTAGATAACAACAACAGTGTGATTGTATGCTCTCTTTTTCTGTGTTGGGATGCAAAGACTGGATAGAACATATCTTTCTCTTCTTCATATGCAATAACATTAACAGCTATTGTTGTGTTTTGGTTCTCAAATTTAGGTATGTGTTGCAGTTTTAATGGGAAACACAAATTTTCAATATTAATCATATGTTGTAGATTTCTAAGCGCAGATACTCGATATTTCTTAGTGGTGTTGAAATAGGAGAGGATGGACCAGACAAAGCAGAGATCATCTTCATTTTTCACATTTATAACAGCTTTTCTATTTATAATTTTAACTGGAGTAGGAATGTATGAGCCAGAACCACTTATTGGTCTGTATCTTACAATGTTGAAATTGAACTGCTTGAATATGTCTATAGTCCAACCACTCCCCAACTTTATGAATTTATCTAAACCTTCCATAATTTTTCCCTCTGCCTCCTCCCATTGTATGTTGAATTTATCAAGATTCTCATGGACTGAGATTATAGACCTCGATTGTCCATGGAATGTTGGTTCAACATACAACTCTTTATCAGCAGAAATCTTTTTTAATTTAACTGTTAAACTCACATACCATTTAATATTATGGTGGAATTTTTCAGAATTTTCAAGTATTATATCAATTATATGAGGTTTTAGGTTTTCAAACAATATTTTCACATCAATTGTTTCAAACGAATTCCATATGAAAAAGAGGCAGTTTTTGTTGATGCTGTGTTGGCAGATTGGTGATGAGTAGGTGGATGAAATTATTTTATCCATTTTTATATATACAAAATTTTTTGTGGTATTGCTTGATTCTGTTGTTTGATAGTTGGTTGTGTTTGGGACCCTATCTGAAAATAGGAAGCGACTAGTCTCCGTGGATGAGCCAGAAATCTCTGGTGGGAGTATAGCTCGTTGACTATTTTCAGCCTGAACTAACATAACTCCTTCGATCCAAAGGAGTGAGAATTTTCTGCCTATGCACCTCTATTTATACCCAAAAACTGGGGTGGAAAAGGGGAAAAATGAGAGAGGGGGGGGGGGAAAAATGAGAGAAAAAGGGAAAAATGGGATGTCAATTGATACATGAAATTGAATCGCCTTGGAAATTTGAATGAGAACCATCTAATAAACTTTAGTTTAGGTGGGTTCCGAACCACTGGGTAAGTGATAATAAAGCTAGTACAAGATGGCTAATCAGTTGGTGACTAATCTCCGTTAAAACTAGGGTTAAAACCACCGTTAAAATTTAACCACCGTTAAAATTTAACCACCATTAAAATTTTTTGTGATTTTTAGCTCCCGTGAAAATGGGAATTTTGGGGATCGGATAGATTGCGTTGATTTGACTATACAACTATACAGCTATACCTATTTCAGGTTAGGTTTAGGTTAACCTTAAAATTTAAGGTAAAACTTTTATTATTATTTTTTCCTCAATTAATCGTGATCGGAAAATTATACTTGATATATGAATTTGAGGTGCCTTGGAAGGCTGAACAAGATGGCGTCTTCAAATTTAAAATCGCTCCAGGGGTTAAAAAGTTCAAAATTTTTCGTGATTTTTAGCTCCCGTGAAAATGGGAATTTTGGGAATCGGATAGACTGCGTTGATTCGACTTTGACTTACCTATTTCAGGTTAGGTTAGGTTTGGGTGGGTTGACTTAGGTTAACCTTAAATTTAAGGTTAAAGAAAATTGAGCCCGAACCGGTATTTTCCCCCTACTACATGATAATATTAATGATAATTAATTTTTTTTTTATTTATTTTTTTTATTTATTTTTTTTTATTTTATTCATCGGAGTGCTTGATACATGCAATTGGAACGCCTTGGTGAGCTACATAAATTTAATTTCAAATGAAAATTTTTAGAATCTGTTTATTTAACCCTCGTTAGTTAATCACCTTTAAAATTTAATCATCGTTAGTTAACCACCGTTAAAATTTAATCACGGTTAAAATTTAACCACCATTAAAATTCAACTGGGCCGTTAAATTAGGTTTTCCTATGTTAAATTAAGTTAGGTTAAATTTAACGGCCGTTAAAATTTAATCATGGTTAGTTAACCGCCGTTAAACTGGCCCAGAATCGGCAGTCTGCCCTACTCATGTTCAGTATAGTATATCAAGCTTCTCTGTACTTTAGTTTTAGTTTGTTTAAGATTAATAAATGTATAACAACCGAAACTAGAATGAAAATATTTTTAATAAATGTGGTTGGACAATTTCTTCTTCTTATTTATTATTAATTAAAATTGAAATTTATTTTTAAATATTTGAATCAGCTGATGTGACTAATGCTTAATATTCATTTCAACACTGTTTTGAAGAAATCCTGTGTTCTGATTGGTCTGACTCTTGCACTGAAAAGTGTCAATAGTGTCAAAATAGCTTCATTGTGCAACTAGTTTGATAATCAATGGAATAAAGTAAGCTGTATGACATCGCTCTCTAACCTATTATGTACACTTTATATCGTAGCGACAGATAAAAAAAATTCTAAGCGTCATATTACCAAACTATACATAACAGAATGACTGGTATATCTGTAAAATCCGAGAATCGTGGTCATAATTGTCATATATAGATTTCAATAAATTTCGGATTCTCATTTCAGTTCTATTTTAATTCTTATTTCAATAAAATAGGTATTGAAAAATGGCTGGTCTGATAAGCCAAAGGTCCTGGGTTCGATCCCTGTTGAGTACAAGATATTTTTCTCGAGCCACTCCCGTGTTTCGGAGGACACGTTAAGTCGTCGGTCCCTGTTGCATATAAAAAAAAGCAGTCGTTAAAAAAGCGGCGAGGTGGAACTACCCGTAAGGGTCTCCCCACCACTAAAAGCCATACGAATTTACTTTTTTAGGTATTGAAAATTTATTGCCGCCCTCATTGATTTAGCAATTATTGTAGATAATTGAAATATTGAAAGAATTAATTTCACCTTGTCTGATATGGTTTTGAAGAATTGGGAGGTACCATTGGGGAAGTGATAGCCGAGTGCCGCAGTTGGTATCTGTTCAATCAGAGATAAGCTACGAAACTCCTGGGCGCTCTTTGTAAGGGTTACCGATTGGATTAGTCATCAAAAAAGACTCTGTTCTCTGCCGTAAAATAACTTCCCAGTGGCTCGAAACCCACCTAAAACTGTAGGTCTAATTCATCAATCACCATCATCCAATTCACTACCCACGCACAGGGCTCAGACCTATGTGGGCTTCATCCTCCGGAAAAAAATTAATCATTGAGATTCTTTGATCGATTCATCCAACATCATGTATATTGGAATAGAAAGATTTAGATAGATAGGTCGACTTATACTCATGCATTTTGGGATTCAATAATCATGCTAATAATTTAAAAAGTACTGTGTCGACTAGCCATCTCGCTAGTCACATACTGCACATTTCCAAATTTGAACTCAACTGTTTATGAACCTCACTGGTGCCAATTTGTGTCATGCCAATTCTGGAAATATGGCAACGTTTCTCTGCAAATATTCGTTTATTCTGCATATTAAAACTTCCATAACAAACGAACACCCATAAGAAGACCACGAATAAAAGCTTCTCGACTGAAATCGTAATGAATAAGATGATAAGAAGACGTGGACATCTGAAAGGGGCTTCAAAGAATGCGAACGAAAAGAGAGAGAATGCATTAGGACAATAAAAGAGGCGAGATAAAGTATAAAGTAAAGAGGAATAGTGATAGAATGCAAATGTATACAGGTATATTTCTGTGGGTTATGTTGGTAACAAGGCTCATACAATCAACATAAACTAGGGAATTTTATTGTTTCCAGCTTTTTTTGATCGTCTTTACTGTTCGCCGCTAAAGCGAGTGTTCTCCTTATTGGCGATATTTTTCCGGGACGCCGAGTATAAAATGTCTTTTAGTATAGAATTTATTCGCCGGACGCTGGTTGTTGGAGCCGCTCGTAAAAAGCAGCTTCTTTACGCGCTGAGAAGGCTTTTGTCACTCAAAACGACGTCCATAGCTTCTGGATATCAAGTGGAGTTTCACTGACATAACAACTAAACAGCTGATTTCAAGCTGGAATTGAGAGATCCGCGCATTTGGACTCTGAAACTTGAATATTAGTCGATGATAAGAAGTCTGGATGTTGACTGGAAGTTGAAAAATTATTCTTGGAGTAAGTGAAACAGTAGATAAAAGTAGTTTATGCAAAGATTGTATTATGGTTGCCTTTCTAAGCATGAGTGAGATGTAAGTCAGGACATGAGCGAAGTGAGTTTTTTTTAAATTCTCGCTTTTGAGCCATGTATACCTTCAAAAGCGTCCTTTATCGGTCATTGCTGAGTCTTTGAAGATGAGTATTTTTAGGGAAGCAGGGAAGTAGACGATAAGGTGAGAAGAAGGAATGGGAAAGAAAGGAAGGAATAGTTCCCTTGACTCGAAAACGTTTGGCAAAAAAGTGAGTTCAAATATTATTTATTCACAATAAAAATTTACTTCAAGTATTTCAATTTACTGTTTAACGGCGGACGCGTTTCGAACTATGTAGTTCTTTTTCGGCGCTTGGTTGCAGACAACATGCATGGATGCAGAAAACATCTTCAATACTTCTGCAAGTCATACAGTTCTTTCTCATTTTGTAAATTTACTTCAGTCTTCCAAATCAATTGATTTTATTGGTCACATCTATTTTCTACCTTCGTGTTTTCTATCGGGATTTGAAAAGAAACAAAGCAGGAAAGTAGAGGATAAGGTGAGAAGAAGGAATGGGAAAGAAAGGAAGAAGAGAAAATACATTTTAAATTGTTGCGCAAGTAATACAGTTCTTCCTTATTTTGTATAGATAAATAATAAATAAATTAATAAATAATCCATGAAAACGCCAGATAAACAAAACAGATCTTCGATCTACTCAAAACTCACAAGAATAAGATAACATGGTTTAAAGAAATAGACAATGACCTACTAAACAATTCAATAGACACAGGGATCTTAAAAAACAGAGTAATATTCAGAAAAAACAATACACAGTTCGAAGTTTCAGGAGAAGAAAATGGCTATCGGCAGAAAGGGGAGAGAGTGGACTCAGGAAGACAAGGAACGTCACTCTGTAAAAATGAAGGAAGCCTGGACAAAGAAACTGATTGGGCGTGCTCTCTAAAAGAGCTATTCGAAAAAAAATCTTTTTCTCAGCAACTCCTGAGGTTGTCAGATGCATTATAAATTGTAATATTTCACATCAAAATCATTTTGTCTCATACAACATTGCTAGAACGTTAAAACAGATAGAAACACATAATCACATTTAAAAATAGCCTTATGTTTCTAGGTTTATTGATTAGCTATGTATTTTCAATCGAGGTTTGAATAGCAAACAAAACAGGATAAACTAGAACGAGCAGTCGATGAACAATAATAATATAGGTAGGTGGAGGTAATTGTATGATGGCGAAATTAGGACGGGAAGAAAAGATTGAGAGACGGAGAGAGTGTGAGAGAGATAGAGAGAAAGAAAGAGAGAGTTATAGAGAGAGAGAAGAGAGAGAGAGAGTGAGAGAGTGATTGAGAGAACTTGACTTGATGGATGAAGGACAAATAATTGTGTTAGGAGCAACAATACGACTTTACAATGATGCTCATCAGCTACTAGCAGAAACTCTGGCCCGGGGTAATGATGGAACAGAAGTGAATCAGAGAGGATATGGAGGGAAAGAGAGTGAGAGAGGGTGTGTGTGAGAGAGAACGAACTAACAAACTGGAGAACAAAGTGATGCCTGATGCGCGAATTGTGTGTCCCAATTTGGAACAGCTTCGTCCAATACATGCTCCCAGCATGCTCCACTATTCTTTTCCGCCATGTTTCCCATTATCCTCAATTTCCTTTTCAATATTCGTTTGTCTCTGCGAGATTTGTCCCTTCCCCCATTTCCCTTCACCTACCCACCCCCCTAGATGGACCAACCCTCTCCTACCACCCGTGATGTCAAATAGAAACTCAATAAACCCTTTTCTAACAATTACTCTCGAGGGTGCAAAATGGATTCAAATTGGGGTTCAAGGATATTTGACTAATTATAGTAGTTATGAACTTGTCTTTTTTTTTAGGATGAAGCCCACATAGGTCTTAGACCTGTGTGTGAGTAATGAGTTGGATGATGGTGATTGATGAGTTGGACCTACAGTTTTAGGTGGGTTCCGAACCACCGGGTAGTGATTTTACAGCAGTCTTTTTTGCTGGCCAATCTAATCGGTCACCGTTACAAACAGGTCCTACGAGAACGCAGCTTATCTCTATCTGATTGAACAGATACCTGCTACGGCTCGCGGCTATCACTTCCCTACATCCTTTCTGTTTCAATATTTATTCTTGTATATTGATGATGTAGACTCTGTTCTCTGCTGTAAAATCACTTCCCGGTGGTTCGGAACCCACCTAAAACTGTAGGTCCAACTCATCAATCACCATCATTCAATTCATTACCCACGCACAGGTCTCAGACCTATGTGGGCTTCATCCTCCAAAAAGAAAAACATTGGTGATGGTGGAAATAAAATTAATTGTTTCTATAATTTTATTATTGATCTAATTCCTGCAATGTGGAGGGAAAAAATCATTGTAGAAGGCTACATTGTGGACTTATAGAAACTATTATTATATTTTTAGCGGAGTAATTTTAAAGCAAAGTAAAGAGTCTTTTTGTTGACCAAACCATTCGGTCACTCTTACAGAAAGGACTCAGGCGCTCGTGACTTAGCTGACTAAACAGATACCTAACACGGCTCGCGGCTATCACTGCACTTCAATGATTAAGATATTGGAAATAATATTCTATGTAAATAAGCATTGCCTTAACTCTCTCTAACTTGATACTCGGCAACAAATTATCAATAAAAATCAAGAAGTTATAATTAACAAACAAATCAAAGTTGATCGGTCAAATTTTTTCAAACACTTATACAGCCGTTATAAAGTTAAAAAATCTAAATTTGAATGTAGGAGAAAAATTTTTGGGACCTTGTGCACATTACGGTATGAGAGTCCGAAACATTTTTTTGCGTTTAATTTCCACATCGTTCAGGTGACTTGTGCGTGGGTAATGAGGTAGATGGGTGAATAATGAGAGACATCCATGACTCAATGAGATTCGAATCCATGGCCGCAGGAAACGAAGCCAGCTAGAGCCTTATCTTATCACAGACAAGCGCTTCAACCAAAATGATAAATTTATAATTTTAAAATAATAACGCTTTCATTGCCCGCGTAGCCTTTCATAGCACTTTGATCAAAATATTTTTCAACGCTCAGAAATCGTTATCGAATGAAGAATACAAAAATATCTGATTTAATAATAGTCAAACAACAGAATTATGTATAACACTTTTATGTATTAACATAAAACATTTTTTAAATGTATATAACACTTTGGTATTAGGTTAGAATTTGTAACCTCTCAATTTTTAACAGAGTGGACGAAGTGAATTTTTATCAAATAATCAAGATTTTATATTGTATAATTGGGCATTCTGTATATAAATGCAAACATTGTGAAAGGAATAATTTGACAAAACACTAAAACAAGATAACTCTATTTTCACCAATAACATCTACATATTCGAACGTTTGAATGAGACGTTGTTTATGTTATCTCATTCCATAATTCTACTTTAATTGTGCACGTTGAATATTCAACACGATAATTTGTGTATTTGCATAATTATAAAGGAAGTAATCGGAGATGGAGCGAGAAGCGCTGGTTAGGCTTCTAGATGGGAAATAGAATTATTGATAATTTTTCCGGTCCAATCGTAAATTTGAGTTTTATCTGATTTGAGTTTGGTGGAGATGTAGAGAAGGTGGGAGTTGGATAAAGGAGGGACAGAGACAGAAGATTTTTGTGTTATTGTGAGGATTGTGTGAAGTACACAGAAATGAATAAAGAAGATATTTGGTGAAGAAGCAAAATTAAGAATACATATGAAACGAAGAAAATCGGTACTCAAATAGTATAAGATGTAGAAGAAAAGTAATAACAGGTAACTATTCAAAGTTATTAAAATTAATTTACTTTTTGTTGTAAATTTAACGACTTGCAGTCAGTTTTAGATTGTGATTGTGTTTTTAGATTTTAAACTATTTAGTTTTAAATAGTTTAGATTAAAAATGTACTCAAACGTGGTCAAACGTTTTCGAGTTGTTGAAACTCATCTTGAAGATGGATGAATTTAGTCAAGCCATTTAAAAGGCTAATTGAAATTGAAATCAATTTGGATACAAATTTGAATTTGAAATTTAATTTTGATTTGATTTAAAAATCACTTGACATCTACACCAATAGCTGACACCACTATTTTTGTCACCTCCAGTAGCTGACATCCGTGTCAGGCAAGGGATGAGTTAATTTTATTTCATATATCAAATGGTAATCATACATATAAAACATATACAACACATACTGGAGATATCAACAATAATTTCAAACAAAATTTCAGAAATGGTCCCCAGTGGCTGACATACCATGTCAGCAACCTGTGTGTGTGTTGAAAAATATACCCAATACGTTGACATCCCCCACTTAACCCAAAATATGAAAATCATCCCATAATTAGTGAACACGGAGTATAATCAACATATATTCTAGCTCTAGCATTCTAAGCATTAGTTAATTTCAAATAATGATTATTTTGACAGTACTTGGAGATTTTAAAACACTCTTACTTCGATATTTCCTAAAGAATTCCACCTAGAAATAAAGGATTTTGTAGACATTTTCATTTTCATGTACATCATTTTTATTGTCACTATTATTTATTTATTTTATTTTTTAATATTTATAGTGAAAATGCAGATATTTGTTGCAATGTGATCTTGTATACAGATGAATATGCAAATAAAGAATTTGAATTTGAATTTAGACTGTCTGACAGCTTATCCTCAAAGTATTTTTTTCCTACAAAAATTATTCAATATTACCAGTTCATTCACAAAATACCAGAGAGTTTAATTCTCAATGGTTCGAATTTCAAAATTACCCACTATGGCCTTAAGAATAAGAAAAAATATGATGTGTCAACTATTGGTGGTTGGTGGGTGGGGGGGGGGGGGGGGGGTGTCAGCTCTGGTTCCTTTACCCTACATGAATATTGTATAATATTTATTATATCTACATTGTTTGTAGAGACTAATATGTGAGAGTGATTGACCGTTGGTGGGAGTGGGGGGGGGGGGTAAAACTCCCCACAAGTCAACTCTAGTTACGCCATTGAAGAGAAATGAATTTTTCTTGTTTGACAGAGTAGGTTAGAGTAGAGTTTGGTAGAGTAGGTTCAAGAGCATAAGTTCTTGAAAAAGTTTTACTATCTTTATAAGAAATTGAATTAAATTTATGTTTTTTTTTTTAATTGATACATTTAAAAATATGTGATGCATTATTTCAATAATCAATGCATTATTTTAATGCAAGATTTTTCTTGGAGCACGCATTGAAAAAACTACAAATTGGTGTTGTAGAAATCCATTTTTCGTGAACTGTAGTAGAACTATTCATATGCATACACAGCAAGTGTTCTGCACAGCAAATGTATACATATGAATAGTACAAATTGGATTAGAAAAAACAGGTGCAATAAAAATATACAAATGAAAAATATAGAATTGAAAGAAAACAGAGGTTGTCAACGTGAAATTTTACAACTTCTGTTTTGTTTCAACTATGGAGAGACTTCACAACATCGACATCAGTTCTGCTAATTTTATGAAAAGTGTAGAAATTCAAACATCATTCTTCAATTTCTTAAGTTTGAAAAAGACAGGAAATTTAGAAAAATGATTTCATGCTACATCTATGAAATAATCAAGCAATCCTTGAAATAATAAACTATTTTGTTAACAACTATGTAAAAATTATAAGTTTATATAGTTAATTTTAATAACTTTTAATAGTTACCTGTTATAATTTTTCTTCTACATTTCATACTATTTGATTACCACTTTTCTTCGTTTCATATGCATTCTTAATTTCTAGAAAAAGAGAGGAAATGAATGAAATTGAGGGGGAGGGAATCTTAAAAATAGAAAATGAGAGAAAAATTGGAAAAAGATTAAGAAATATTAGTAGAGGTTTAGAGATGATGTGAGTGAGAAGCTACAGAGAATAATTAAAAAAAGATAGTGAATAATTTTTTTTCTTTGTAACTTCTTGGTTTCTCTCCTAATAATTGATTGTTTTATAATTATTATTATTTTCTATCATGTATAATTTTTTTCCTGTGCATTTTTTTTTCTTTTGCTTGTTTGTATTTGCGGAAATAAAGATTATTATTATTATTATTATTATTATTATTATTATTATTATTATTATTATTATTATTATTATTATTATTATTATTATTATTATTATTATTATTATTATTATTATTATTATTAAGAGAAAGAAGCAATTGGAAGAGAAGAGTTGAAGGTTGTTAAAGAGAGAAGGGGATATGGCAAGAAATCAGTTTATAGAACGAGCCTGCCATTAACAAATTAATGGAAATGAATTGAAGGACTATAAACAATGTATAGGCAATAGCAGACACCTCCAATATGAAGCCTACTAATAAAACTCCAATATCTATACGATCAGCCACTGTAGAACGCATGAGTGTACAGGTATGTATCTATCAAACCCCACTATGAATTTATTATTAGCTACTTCCACTTATGTCACAACAAATCACCATCTTTAATTACATAGTATGCTCAGGTGTATGAATAATTTACTTGACCAATTCATTAGCTATGTAATTTCTGTATGGAGACCGTTCTTTCCTACCAGTGATGTGTTACAGGTCATAGATACAACACATAGTGGTTATAATTTTAGAAAGCTAAAGTGCCTTTTTTGTTGATGGTAAATCTTTCCCATAACTAAATATAAAGCAGTACTTTTTTAAATAAAAATGACAAAAAAGCTCATTAAATTTATTTATTTATTTATTCAACTAACACAACCACAATCAATGTGATTACAACACTTGCCCTAAGCTGCGTTTCACAGAATCTATATAAATAAAATTAGAGTTTTGTCTGTACATTTATCAGAATTATATATTTTTGGGGTACATTAAAGAAGCCGAAACAAGTCTTATCTCAATGTCTGTCTGTCTGTCTGTCTGTCTGTCACAGCCCCGAAGGCATTTTACGCGGCCTTCTCCTGAAAAACAAGAGCTTCGATAAGGATATAAGTTATTTATCAGTATTCAAAACCTTTTTGACAATGTCTTTAGCGATAAAAAACTAAATTAACTTTTTTTAACAGAATAATAAACGTTTACAAACCAAGTATTGTGCGATTTTGGATACATCTTACGCGGCCTTCTTCTGAAAAACGAGAGCATCGATCGGGATTAAAGTTATTCATCATTATTGAAAACCTTTTTGAAAATGTCTTTAGCTATAAAAAACTAAATTAACTTTTTTTTTAACAGAATAATAAACGTTTAAAAACCAAGTATTGTGCGATTTTCGATACATTTCTTGTAAGTTTTATTACCACATAAGAACAAATCACGTAATTTATCAATCAGCTGTTCTCAAATATTCTCTCTGATAACTGTCACTGAATTGTTTACGTTCTAAGTTGTTTACTAAGCTGCTAACAACTTCATGATCGTTGCTATCAAAAAAGCCGAAACATATTCAGTCTTATTTCTAAACATAATCCGTACGAAGGACGGGTACAATAGCTAGTATTATGTAAAAATACAATAATTCTGTAATTACAATCCTTAATATTGCCATTAGCCGTTGAGTGAAAAAAAATCATTTTGTTATTTTGCGAGTGAAGTGTTTTAGCAAATCTAAATTTTTAGTCTGTGTTAACCTCAATATTTTGGACAATGTAACATATTCAAATTAGTTTGAAGTTCTAGTTTCAAATAAGAATCGAAATCTTAGGTTAGGTCTTTTTCACTAAAAATTCCACCTTGAAGCAAAATAATTCCAAGTCTTTTTTAGAGAAACAATATTAATTTTGGTATTTATTGAGTATCCGAACTTTTCGAATTTTTCAACAATTTTTTCCCCACACACTCAAAACACACTAGTAAGTAATAATACACTGATATTTTGCGGGGGCAACGCTTATTTGGCATTTAAATTAGAGTTTTCTGATGGAACTATTTTTCTTCCGCGTATGAATACTTCCATCACACTGTAACACTGCCAGACTAGGCAAGGTTAGGTTAGGTTTGGTCAGGTGGAATTCTAGAGCTGAATTCAAGTAACCAATCAATCTAAAAATATAATAGTTTGAAAACATATGTTTTCTTTGAAATGCTTTAATTTTGTGTTTGGTCAGATCGACAATTATTGTTAGATCACATGGAAAATATTTTCGGCAATAGCTGATTGTTTTAATTTATTCATTACGTGAAATGTGTAATACAGAGTGCAGCCTCAAATTTTTAGAATCTGTACTCCTTAGCGAAAAGGAGGTGATCGAATTTTTATTCAGGCATGGTATTTCTAAAGAGATTACAGTGTGTTTGAAGTGTGGTGCTGAATTAGTTGTCAGTAAGTGAAATCTTAAATTTCGCTCTCAAATTTCGACAACAACAGTGGTTGACTGGTATTCATTTTGCTTTGTGGACCCAGAAACCCAAGCTCACACGAATACGGTTGAGAGGAGTTGGCGCGAAGTGCGCTGTACGATTCCAAGGTTTGGTGTCAAAAAGCGCATTTCGCCGGCTACCTTGCTGAGTTTCAGTTTAAGCGCCGATAACAGCGGGAGGAGCGTGTACATTATTTTTTTAAAGCGGCTGCGGAGTTGTATCCCCCGAAGTATTGAAAGGTTAGTAAGCTTAGTTTTCTTCAGATATGTGATTATTTATTTGATTTATATCGATTTATGGTTTGGAGTTCATAATATGTTTGCAAATTATGAATTTTTTCAATGAAAAATAAAATTTTCATCAAAAAAAATTTTTTCGAAAATTTAAATTTTTGTGTGAAAAAGACGCGACCCCCAAAAAATTTCAACGGATTATTGCTTCATGGGGTGTGTAGATGTCACAAAAAAAAATTGTTGGAAAAATCGAAAAGTTCGGATACTCAATAATTACCTTAATTTTGTTTGTACTTTTAACAAAACACCATCACAGTCCTAAAAAAATATTAATTTTATTGTGAATTTTGAAATTTCTGAGCCAAAAATCTGCACTAGTTACACTATTTCAACACTATATTTGTAACAGATCCCACACAGTTGACAAAATTGAGAGTTTTCAACAATATTTCTTCATCCTTCTGACTTTAAACAGTAAATAAGTATTTTCAGAAATAAAACAGTATTTTTTCAAGCAGAGTGCATTACCCAATAGGAGTTCATACAACGATTGTATTATGAGTGCCTTTAATATTAACAACGCAGTTCGTCTGGAACAAGAAATCCAGGAATCTAATATTTACTTTAAAACGTTACCATAGCTAAAATACTTAACTTTTATTTTAAATTCAACGACTTGCAGTAAATTTTAATTATGAATAAATAATATTTCTACTCACTCAGGCCAAACGATTTCGAGTCATGGAGACGACTCATCTTCAAAAGCGTGACTTGAAAGGCTTCCATGACTCGGAAACGTTTGGCCTGAGTGAGTAGAAATATTATATATTCACAATTAAAATTGACTGCAAGTCGTAAAAATTACAATAAAAAGTCAAGTATTTTAGCTATGATAACGTTTTAGAGTAGATATTAGAGTTTACAAATTGATATTAAAACAGCTTACTTTTTTTTTTTTTTTTGTATAGGCCTACTATGGGCCGCATTTATTTACCATTCAATTCATGTTGGTCTCTTTCTTCCTCCTCCAATACTCCTTCATCCTGACACTCTGAGCAATTCGTCTTTCTTGAGACCAAGTTTCAATTTTTGGCTCCTCTGGAAAATCATTTACTATTAACTTCCTTCTTAGGCCTGCCCTATCAAAAAAATCAGTTACTGTAATATCCAATCCCTGCATATCTTTTTTAGATTCTACAGCTTACTTTATTCAAGTTAAATTTACAATAAAAAGTCAATAATTAACAACGCAGATCGTTATGAAACAAGAACTCCAGGAATGGAATGTATAGGTGCTGAATAGATTTCTCTGCAAGGAGGTTACCTGAAAAGAGCATTGAAATTAAAGTTGTTAATTTGACTGTACTTAGCATTAATTCATTTTAAACTTAACTAATTAAATTTTTCATCTCTATTTAGTTGAGTTTCAATTTCCAATTCATTATCGTATGTTAATGGAACAGTAAAATGAATCCTCCCAAAATGTATCGAAGACTGAACAATGTAGGCACTTACATCGAAAAATAGAAGTGTGAGAAAGGAACGCAGAATCGCTGAGAAGTGAAGAATCACGACTTGCTGCGAAAACAGAGAGAGAGAGTGAGAGAGAGTGAATACGACGAAATAATGAAAGAGAATAATCGAATAATCGGGGAAGCACACGGAAAAGACGTGATATGGGAAACAAAAATCGAAACGCCTCCCCGGGGGCATATGGTCAATAACTAAACGAAGAAGAAGAAACAGAAGAACAAGAAGAAGCAGAACAAGAAGAAAAAGAAGAACAAGAAGAAGCAAAACAAGAAGAATCAACAACGAACAAACAGTTCGCGGAATTAATTTTTCTCTCGAAAACGTCTCGATCAAAACAGAAGAAGACACGGGGCAACATAACCTCACTTTATTTATGCAAATTGGCGCATGTCAACACGCACTCACGCTCACACTCACTGACGCGCGCGCACAATCACGAACATATCGATCTTCTTCATAAAATAAATCGATACATCATACTTGAAGATATGCTTCTATTATTACTCTGTGGACGGAACAGGATTTGAAGGGTTTCATGTTTTAGATATACTAATTTTTCTCTTCTTGGTTTTTTATTTTTTCATAGTTGTTATACATTTTTGTAGTATAAGAAGGGAATATAGGAATATAATTGTTTTGTCTGTATTTGTCTACATTTGGTTGAATATTGGTAAATATTTGTGTATATTCTTTTATTAATGTACGGTTAAATAAAAAAATTAGAGAATAAACGTATATAATGTTTAATAGTATTATGTAGCCCCTTATAGGCACACAGCTGCAATCATTTTAATAGATATTCGTTTTTATGTGATTCCTGGGGAATTTAATAATATTAATTAGAGAATTACAATTTTTTTTTTTTGAGGATGAAGCCCACATAGGTCTGAGACCTGTGCGTGGGTAATGAATTAGATGATGGTGATTGATGAGTTGGACCTACAGTTTTAGGTGGGTTCAACTTGTAATTGTAGTTACTGTAAAATCTTATGGAAGTTTTTACTTGAAGGTTGTGAATTTAATTTGTATTTTGTTATGCAACCAGCTACAGTTTATTGATTTATAACTTAGGTAGTGCTAAAAAAATTTTAAACGTATTAATAATACATCACATGTTCAAAAATTCAGCTGTTGTGCGGAATTGTTAGTGTTTAATTTTCGGGTCAACATTTTTAGACTGAATAATTCAAATTCTCTAATCTTTTCGTATTGTTTGTTTGGTAATTTGCTTTTATTGACTTTCATGTTCATTTTGTTCAAAAAGAAATGGATAATATTTTTTTCGCTTGTGAAAATGAAAAGTGAAACTATGACTTCTAGACATAACCTTTATTATTTGGACATTAAATGTCCAGAATAAATTTTATTGAAATTTAGAAGAGGTAGAGGTTTTGGGCTGCTGCTTCCTCATCATTCTACTGCAATGTGATTATGTACATAGATGATGAATAAATAAATTGAATTAAATTGATGAACAGTTCTTTAGATTGGATGCTTAGATGAGGTGTTAGAGTGGATGACAGTAGATGATAAGATATTCAATCACCTACGAAATATGAGATTATCGAACCTATTTATTCAATTGCCCCATATCAACATTTCATTGTAGGGGACAGTATATGGAATGATCACAGAATGATATAGATTAAAATAGCTATTTGTGTAACTAGAGTGCAAAGTGGGGCTCTGCACCGAGAGAAACAGTTTTTTCATGAGCTGAAGGCGAGTGAAAAAAGTTTCTTGAGGTTAGAAACAAAACTTTGTGCTCAAATTACATATTAAATTTTTCCTTCAGTAACATATAAAGCAATTTAAACAGAACAAAACAGGACATACATAACCTGACAATTCCTCACATAATCTACCTTCGAATCAAATCGGTTTCAACAACAACTACTGCTGACTGTATTTTGTAGCTGAAGCAGAGTAGCCAACCTATTTTTGAATGCAGAATAGGGAACCTGTGTATTACATGCCCACTATTTTGTGTTGTTAGGTTGCAAATCTAGAGTGCAGAAAAGTACTTTTGCACACTGGAATTTACTTTCCCGCACTGGTGCAGGAATAGACTATTTTCTATGCTACAGTTAGTGCAAAAATAGGCACTTTTTAGGGTCACTGTAGGAAAAGTACTTTTGCACACTGGAATTTACTTTCCCGCACTGGTGCAGGAATAGACTATTTTCTGTGCTACAGTTAGTGCAAAAATAGGCACTTTTTAGGGTCACTGTAGGAAAAGTACTTTCGCACACTGGAATTTACTTTCCCGCACTGGTGCAGGAATAGACTATTTTCTGTGCTACAGTTAGTGCAAAAATAGGCACTTTTTAGGGTCACTGTAGGAAAAGTACTTTCGCACACTGGAATTTACTTTCCCACACTGGTGCAGGAATAGACTATTCTTCTTGCTACAGTTAGTGCAAAAATAGGCACTTTTTTGGGTCACTGTAGGAAAAGTACTTTCGCGCACTGGAATTTACTTTCCCACACTGATGCAGGAATAGACTATTTTCTGTGCTACAGTTAGTGCAAAAATAGGCATTTTTCGGGTCACTGTAGAAAAATGTATATCTCTTTTGTGGAATGATAAATGAATAAGCCAAACAATTTTTAATGAGGAGACTCCTGAAAAACTGGTAGTTAAATCTCACCATTTATGAAAACTTGGTGCACCTAGATTCAGGTGGGTTCCGAACAACCACGGATGATGATCCAATATATTATTTCAACATCACAGTTAAAGGAGACAGGGATTGAAAACAGAGTAAAAGCGATACAGCCTACTTGTATTTCCACAATAAGAAGTTGAGTGTGGGCTGATGCTTGATTACAGTAGCAATTCCAGACAGTGTTTTAAATTTTTCGTCTTCTAGCATATTTTTTCTTCTTCTTCTTCTTCTTCTTCTTCTTCTTCTTCTGCTACTTCTTCTTTTCCCCACCTTCTACTCCTCCTCATCATCACTCTCGTCCATATCCTCCTCTACCTCCTCCTTATCAACACTACTCCCTCCTTATTCTCCATACCTCCTCCTTATCCTCCACCTTCTTTTTCTTCCTCTTTTTCTATCCTCCTCGCATCAATCTGTGTAACCACTGAACAGTAGAACTACACAATGCATATTTATAAATGGCGAGGCATATTAATAACGTTCTAACAACAGCGAACACAATGGTCATTAAGAGAGTAGCTGTTCAAGGGGGTTTCCTAGTGGCGGGGGGGGGGGGGTTGAGGAGAAAGAAGAAGAAGAGACAGCCAATAAGACCAACATCATTCAATGTTAATCGTTTATTCACGTTTATTTCTTATCAAACAGGTTCATCTTTCTTCTTTTTTCCACACCAATCATCCGCAGTCTCTCTTCTCCCGCTCTTTCTTATCTCGTTTGATATACTTTTACAATAATTTACTTTTTAATTCAAGTTTCTTAGCTATATTTTTGTGCGGGAAGAGTATGTTTTATTTAATTAGCAACATACCTACAAAATTTAACGGTAGTTCTTTTGGTGAACAGCAATTAACAAATTAATAATTAAGATGTAAACACTTTAACTTTCATAATGCATGAAGAAGTCCAAGATTATGGCTAATAATAATATCGTGTGACCTGGCTGGCTCAGGTCTGGTGTCAGAGTTATCAGGTCGAACCAAGATTATGGCTTTGTAGAACGTTTTTAAAGCGGAAATAAATATATAAAGAAATATGAATTCTTTTCGAATAATCAAGAGATTGGTGTATCTCCACTTCAAAAACCTGGTACAAATATTACAAGTCAATTGGGTAGTGAGTTCACTTGAAAATGTTCAAAATTAATTCTGATTACTAAAGATTTAGAATGAATTCTGATACATGCTGTGAATTAGTGAATTTATGGTTTTATGAATCTATTAATTTATGAATTTATGCTGAGCATTTATGGGTGTTCAGGAAGAAATCCTGAACTTATAGATACAAATTTAATGGATCAAGATATAGTTTATTTTATGTGTCAAGAAATCAAATATTGTATTTATGAATTTATAAATTTATGAATTTATGAATTCATGAATTCATGAATTTATGAATTAGTATATTTATGAATTTATAAAATTATAAACTTCATGAATTCATGAATTTACGAATTTATGAATGCTTGACTTTATGAATTCATGAATGCTTGACTTTATGAATTTATGCTCAGCATTTATGGGTGTCAAATCCTGAACTTACAGATAATTTTTGATGGATCAAGATGTAGTTTATTTTTCGTAATGTGTCAAGAAATTAAAGATTGTATTTTTTCTATGAAACATTAAATTTCTAAAGGGAGAATAATTATTTTCATCTCTCTTCTTCTTATCTCTCTGTCCAGATGTAATCATCATCAAGCTTGCAGCTAAGCTGGGGAAGCCGGCGTACTGCCCCGAATAGAAGGGAGGGGGGTTCCCCTTTTAAAAAAGAATGAAAGTTTTACACTAGAAAATGAGGGTCCAAAACAGGGGTCCGGGAAGTGATCTGTTCAATCAGATAGATAAGCTGCGTTCTCGTAGGTCCTGTTTGTAACGGTGACCGATTAGATTGGCCAGCAAAAAAGACACTGTTCTCTGCTGAAAATCATTTCCCGGTGGTTCGGTACCCACCTAAAACTGTAGATCCAACTCATAAATCACCATCATCCAACTCATTACTCACGCATAGGTCTCAGACCTATGTGGGCTTCATCCTCAAAAAAAAAAAAAAAAAAAAACTACTTCCCGCACAAGGCCCCCCCAAATACCCCTAGCATCGGGTCTGCTGGAAACCACCTGAGAATATTTCATCTATCAACAAATTTTTATCTCATCCGAACTGGACATCACTATAGCTGTAGTAAGTTGATAATGCCACATAAATATCGAACTGAATAGCGTGGAATAGCATCGTGAAAGTAGCTCATGTTTAGCAAACAATGGCTGCTATTTGAACATCCACTAGTTTCAGTCTAGGCTTTGAAGTTTGAATGGATGGCTGTCCATAGCGGAAATATTCATGTTCACATGTGTGTCAATAGCTAAAGTGATTGCCTAGACCAGTCTGAGAGACTTCACCTAGAGGGAGACCTAGCCTGTGACGTGAGACTGCAGATATTGTAATTTTAATAATATATACTGTATTTGAAAATTTATATTTTGATTATCAATTTATATTTGTTTATGAATTTATATTTGATTATCTGAGGATGGATTTTCATGGGGCCAGTCCGTCAGAGGCCCTGAACTCGTTCAGGTGCAACCTGATTACTTCGACACCATACCTGAGCTATCCAGGTCATACATTATTATTATTTTTATTATTATTATTATTAGTATTATTATTATTATTAGTATTATTATTATTAGTAGTATTATTATTATTAGACGTAAAACTCCCAAAGTGGAAGACACTGAGTGAAGATGGTTCATTTTTTGAACTTGTTCTTCTTGTTTGCCCACCAGCTTTTCATTTTTTGTGCGAAATTTATTTATTTATTTTCACCTATTTATTATTGCATATATTTATACTGTCCAGCGATTCACCGTGCGTTGCAACGGTATTTTAGTTAAAATAGTGCTACCTGGCGAATTCCCAAGAGCCCAGCACAAACCGCACCTTCCTAAAATGATAATTTTTGTTTTGTTTTTTTTTTCACCAAAGAAATAATGGATGAAACATTCTTCATTTCTTTTTTCTTTTTAAGTAGTTCTTCTCATTTAAATTATCAATTTTCGTTTTTCTTATTATTATTATTATTATTAGACGTAAAACTCCCAAGTGGAAGACGCTGAGTAAAGATGGCTCATTCTTTGGACTTTTACTTCTTGTTTGCCCAGCAGCTTTTCATTCTTTGAGCGAATTCAGCTCTCCTCTCTCCACTTCATTTTGTTCCAACTCTTGGAGGTTTGTCTCTGGTATAACTTCCCATTTATAAAGTTTTATTCTGAAGTTTTTTTGTATTGTAAATTTCTTAGTTGGTTATTTTGGCCAGCACTATAGGTATTTTTTAACATTTCGTATCCATTCTCCTCCATTGACAAGGGATGCTACATAGTTTACAATTCTTTTTGTTAGTCTATTGTCTGGACGCCTCATAATG
This sequence comes from Conomelus anceps, assembly GCA_948455865.1. Taxonomy (NCBI): domain Eukaryota; kingdom Metazoa; phylum Arthropoda; class Insecta; order Hemiptera; family Delphacidae; genus Conomelus; species Conomelus anceps. Next base: position 28,372,301 of record OX418227.1, on the reverse strand, counting down.
TGACCATAAAATTGATGGCGTCTTCTCCTCATATCTGCCTCTAAAGTTGAATATTCTTCAACTTTAGACGTTCTTTGAAATCTATATCCGTTTAATAACAATATTATTATTTTTATTTTGAGTAGAATTGTTGTGTATTTTGAAAAGTTGATTTAATTTACTAGACAAATTCACTTACGTATTAACAATATCTTTTATTTTCTGTTTTAGGATCTCTACTACATCTACATCAAAGTGGTGAGTTGTTTGTTTGGCAATCAAATTAATTCCTCTCATAATAATAATAAGCGTATGGCTTTTAATGGTGGGGAGACCCTTACTGGTAGTTCCACCTAGCCGTTTGTGCCATGTTACGGGGAACATGGTGGACCTACTGTTTTAGGTGGGTTCCGAATCACCGGGTAAGTGATAATAAAGCTTGTAAAATCAAGTCATTGAAGCACGGTCACCCATCCAAGCGCAGTCTTGAGCGGTCGTGACTGAACATTCCTCTCATGTCAAACAATCTTAAAGCGGGGTTTTCGACTAAACATTTTACCCTAGCATAGAAACACAAATACTTCTTTGGAATAATTTCTCGCATTTATGTTCAATTGATAGTCAGCTGAATGAAAGACTACATAATAACATAAAATTAGTCCGAACAGGGAGCGTTTGACAAGCGTGAAATCCACTCCACGCTTCCAATAAATTGTTAAAACTCATCAATTGTGACGGCTCAAGTATTGGTGATGAAATATTTAAAGCGTGGAGTTGACATCACGCTTAGAAAACGCTCGGTATGCGAGTTGCCTCATTTTCCCCTCCAAACAGAATATACTATAATCGCTCTTATGAGTAGATGGTCAGGTAACCCCTTTACTAATATGTAAAGTAAAACATGTTCTGTTAAAAAAACTATTGTTAATTTAATTGGTAAAGTAATTAAAAACTAAATGATTACATAAATTAACACGTTTAAACTACATATTCATATGTAAAAACACTCTGCTTGTTCTGTTAAAAAACTATTGATAATTTAATTGGTACAGCTATTACAAAACTAAATGATTACATAAATTAACACGTTTAAACTAAATATTCATATGTAAAAACACTATACTTGTTCTGTTAAAAAAACTATTGATAATTTAATTGGTACAGCTATTACAAAACTAAATGATTACATAAATTAACATGTTTAAACTAAATATTCATATGTAAAAACACTATACTTGTTCTGTTAAAAAAACTATTGATAATTTAATTGGTACAGCTATTACAAAACTAAATGATTACATAAATTAACACGTTTAAACTAAATATTCATATGTAAAAACACTATACTTGTTCTGTTAAAAAAACTATTGATAATTTAATTGGTACAGCTATTACAAAACTAAATGATTACATAAATTAACACGTTTAAACTACATATTCATATGTAAAAACACTCTGCTTGTTCTGTTAAAAAACTATTGATAATTTAATTGGTACAGCTATTACAAAACTAAATGATTACATAAATTAACACGTTTAAACTAAATATTCATATGTAAAAACACTATACTTGTTCTGTTAAAAAAACTATTGATAATTTAATTGGTACAGCTATTACAAAACTAAATGATTACATAAATTAACACGTTTAAACTACATATTCATATGTAAAAACACTCTGCTTGTTCTGTTAAAAAACTATTGATAATTTAATTGGTACAGCTATTACAAAACTAAATGATTACATAAATTAACACGTTTAAACTAAATATTCATATGTAAAAACACTATACTTGTTCTGTTAAAAAAACTATTGCTAATTTAATTGGTAAAGCTATTAAAAAACTAAATGATTACATAAATTAACACATTTAAACTACATATTCATATGTAAAAACATCATGCTTGTTCTGTTAAAAAAACTAATGCTAATTTAATTGGTAAAGCTATTACAAAACTAAATGATTACATAAATTAACATATTTAAACTACATAATTATTCTATAAGTAACCACCGGATTACCTCATATCCCCCTCCAAACAGAATATGCTATAATCGCTCTTAAAGGTGAAAAACATGTTCTGTTAAAAAAACTATTGTTAATTTAATTCGTAAATCTATTACAAAACTAAATGATTACATAAATAAACACATTTGAACTACATATTTTATAAGTAACCACTCAGAAATTTCGAACAAAATATTAAAAAACTGAAATTTACCGATGATTTTAATTTCTGTAATAATTATGATATTTCATAACTGTTGAATGTCAGGTTCATTACTAGGAAACCATGTAGTTGTTTGAACTCCATATTTGGTTTTTTAGAATCATTATCTCCTAAATGGATGGTTCATAGGAAAAAAATAATGAATGATTCAGGAATGAGTGAAGCGAAAAGAAACATACGAGAAATAAATAAATAGGATAAGTGGTAAAAATGAAAAAATATTTTCTCTCAATTTGTACAAATTTAATAATGGAAGGTTGTGTGAACGGTTTCAAGTAGTGAGCAGAAGAAGTAGAAGAGAGAAAAGAATAGGTAGAATGAGAGAGAGAGTGAGAGAGAGTGTGAGAGAGAGGATGAAAGTAGGAGTGAGAGGAGGAATAATGCAGATATAACAATATTTTTCGTCAATTTGTAAGAATGAACGGACCGATTATTGTGAACACAGCGCGCATGTGCGGCTATAATAAAGCCTAAAATAATAATAAACGAGTTATGACTGCCACACATTCAGCCACAGCTTCGATTCAATTATGTGCTTGTTTATGGCTTCTGCTTGGCCAATCTTTCTTCTCCTTAATTTCTCTATCCTTTTTTGCTATCCTTAGACACATTTTCGTTTATTTTATTCTTCTCTTAAATTTTCATCCACCTTCTTTCCTATTCCTTCTAGTTATTCTATTTTATTATTATTATTGTTGTTATTAATATTATTATTGTTATTATTATTTCTTCTTCACCCTCTTCATCTTTCCTCTCTGGCTTCCCCTTCCTCTTCCTCCTCCTTCTCGTCCTCCTCATCTTCCTCCTCCTCCTTCTTCTTTACCACCTCCTCCAACTCCTTCTTCTTCTCCTTCTTCTTCTCCTTCTTCTTCTCCTTCTCCTTCTTCTTCTCCTTCTTCTCCTCCTTATGCTCTTTCTTCTCCTACTCTTCCTCCTCCTTCTTCTCCTCCTTCTTCTCCTCCTCCTCCTTCTTCTCCTCCTCCTCCTCCTTCCCCTCCTCCTCCTCCTCCTACTAATAGTCTTCCTTCTTCTTCTCCTCCTCTTTCTCCTACTCCTCCTCTTCCTTCTCCTCCTCCTTATGCTCTTTCTTCTCCTACTCTTCCTCCTCCTTCTTCTCCTCCTCCTCCTCCTCCTTCCCCTCCTCCTCCTCCTCCTTCTTCTTCTCCACCTCTTTCTCCTCCTCCTCCTCCTACTCCTACTCCTTCTCCTCCTCCTCCTCCCTCCACCTCCACCTCCTCCTCCACCTCCTCCTTCTCCTCCTTCTCCTCCTCCTCCTCCTCCTCTTCCTCCTTCTCCTCCTCCTCCTACTCTCCCTTCTTCTCCTCCTCCTCCTTCTCCTCCTCCTCCTACTCTCCCTTCTTCTCCTCCTCCTCCTTCTCCTCCTACTCTTTCTTCTTCTTCTCCTTCTCCTCCTCCTCCTCCTTCTCCTCCTCCTAATCCTTCTCATCCTCTTCCTCCTCCTCGTTCTACTCTTCCTTCTCCTCCTCCTCCTCCTTCTCCTCCTCCTCCACCACCTTCTTCTCCTCCTCCTCCTACTCTTCCTCTTCCTCCTCCTCCTCCTTCTCCTCCTACTCTTTCTTCTTCTTCTTCTCCTTCTCCTCCTCCTCCTTCTCCCCCTCCTCCTCCTTCTCCTCCTCCTCCTTCTCCTCCTACTCCTCCTCCTTCTCCTTCTTCTCCTCCTCCACCTTCTCCTCCTCCTAATCCTTCTCATCCTCCTCCTCCTCCTCCTCCTCCTCCTCCTCCTCCTCCTACTCTTCCACCTCCTCCTCCTACTCTTTCTCCCCCTCCTCCTCCTCCTCCTCCTCCTTCTTCCCCTCCTCCTCCTCCTCCTTCTTCTCCTCCTCCTCCTCCTCCTCCTCCTCCTCCTCCTTCTCCTCCTCCTATCAGCATTTCCTTTAGAGCCGAACTCATTCGCAACACATTCGCCGTGGGAAGTAGAAGTGGCGGGCGGGCTTTCTTCTTCTCCGCTGCTGCTGAGCTCGGGGGAAATTTGTCAGGCTGCGGCACCAATTTCCAAACGTTAACAATAATTTATTGCCCGTGTAACAATAGTTAATTTCGCGCGCGCCTCTTTGTATCATCCCACGCGCAGGCGCAGTCATCTGTCGGTCACTGGACCTTTTATCTAAAATACTCTCCTCTTCTAAACTCTCCAATTTATTCTACAGTGAGTGATTCAAAATTCAACTTTGTTATGATCAACTTTACCAGTCTTGTTAGAGTTCAGTAGGTTCAACATTTATTTTCACACTCTTGCAACTTTTCTCAACTTTTGTTGCTTCAAGTCATCCATTTGCAACATTTACCATGTCTTGAGCCATGTCTGAATTATAATTATAATGAACAGAAATTGAATCTGAGACATGCAAAAGGTGAATAGGAAATAAGAGAGAATTAAAATTTGGGTTATGTCAGGTTCAAGATATCTAGATTTAATTATGAAGAAAGAGACTAAGAAGAAGAATAAAGAAAAATGAAGGAAAATAAGTAGAAGAATATGATGAACAAGAACGGGAGCAACAAAAAAAAAACAACAAGAACAAGTACAACAACAACAACAACAACAACAACAACAACATGAATAAGAAGATAATATTAATAATTAGACGCAAGAACATGAACATGAACAAGTACAAGAACAAGAGCAAGAGCAAGAAAAAAGTAGAAGAAGAGGAAGAAGGAAAAGAGGGTGAAGAAGGAAAAGAGAAATAGATAAAATGCCTTTAATTGGGCGAGGTTAGGACTCGCAGGTCCTCTCTCACACAACCCTTAAGTTGAGTACAAATTTAAAAATAAAAATTCAATCCATTGTTTTATTCAATAAATCATTTAGCATCTAGAGAATGAGGAAGAGAAAGAGAAAGAGAAAGAGAAAGAGAAAGAGAAAGAGAAAGAGAAAGAGAAAGAGAAAGAGAAAGAGAAAGAGAAAGAGTAAGAGTAAGAGTAAGAGTAAGAGAAAGAGAAAGAGAAAGAGAATCAGATAGAGAAAGAGGAAGAGAAGCAAAAAAAGAAAAAGAGGAGCAGAAACAGAAACAGATACAGAAACAGAAACAGATAGAGAAAGAGATAGAGATAGGGATAGTGACAGAAAGGGAAGTGATAGCCGCAAGCCGTAGCAGGTATCTGTTCAATCAGATAGATAAGCTGCGTTCTCGTAGGTCCTGTTTGTAACGGTGACCGATACATTGGCCAGCAAAAAAGACACTGTTCTCTGCTGAAAATCACATCCCGGTGGTTCAGAACCCACCTAAACTGTAGGTCCAACTCATCAATCAAAATCATCCAACTCATTACCCACGCACAGGTCTCAGACCTATGTGGGCTTCATCCTCGAAAAAAATAGAGAAAGAGAAAGACAGAGATAGAGACAGAGATGGAGATGAAGATGGAGATGGAGATAGAGATAGAGATAGAAGTATAGATAGAGATAGAGATGGAGATGGAGATGGTGATAGAGATAGAGGTAGTGATAGAGATGGAGATGGAGATGGAGATAGAGATAGAGATAGAGATGGAGATGGAGATGGAGATAGAGATAGAAATAGAGATAGAGATAGAGATAGCTTAAGAGGAACAGAAAGTGGAAGAGGATAAGGTTGAGGAAAAGGAAGAAAAAGAGGTTCATGTTGAGGATGAAGAGGAAGAAGTTAGCTAAGAAAAAATCATTAATTTGTAAGTGGGTCATGTCATGTTCGTGGTATACCAATTCAATAGAATCGGGTAGCCTGCTAGTCCATAATAATAGCGTACTAACATTCTGTCCCATGCAATAATACCTCCCCGTTGATTCGTGATAGATTTCTGAACACCTAAGTGGCAGTTGGCTCGTTTATCTGCTAATCTAACCTAAATCAATAAATCACTTTGGTTGGCTGCGCTGTCTATAATATAGAGATGAGTGCGTGTTTTAAACCATTCTGCATATTATCTGACTCACAATTAGCATTGCACTGGTTACTGCGACTCACGACGGTTGCGTCCGTGACTTGTCCGTGACCTAGCCGTGACTTGCGTGACAGACACGCATCTACCATGACTCTCACATGAAAGTATAGTATGAGAGAATGCCTTTTCTGAATTTTGTTATTCTGAGTTTCGTTCTGACAGACAGATTTCACAGAACTTTGACGGGCTTGTCACGTTGTAAGAGATTATCCAGTTATCTACATAGCTCCAAGTACTTTCTCACATGATTCTACAAGCTATAACATAATTATTCTCACATTGTTTTGTGTTTTTTAAATAGCTATATTTTGCAGTCAAACTAGCACAAATTTTTGGAGAGAGAAAGAAAAAAATTCAACTCTCTGAAAATCACAATGAAATTATTTGCATACAGTATTATTTCTGCAGATATTTTTTTTTGTAACATTTTATTTCTTGTACATGATAGTTAAGTTGATCTAAGTACTTTTTTCTTTGTAACTTCTTGGTTTCTCTCCTAATAATTGATTGTTTTATAATTATTATTATTTTCTATCATGTATAATTTTTTTCCTGTATATTTTTTTTTTGCTTGTTTGTATTTGCGGAAATAAAGATTATTATTATTATTATTAATCGGGTTATAAGTCCACAAACAAATGCTGAATAACATACTAACAGCCCCCAAGAATCCTACCTGTGTTCGGTCGCCATCTTAGAAAAAATATGAAATTTTCCGACTAAATTTTTGTTTTTTAATATTTGAGATCAAATTATGCTTCAGAAAAAAGTTACATGTGCGTTTTTTAAGAATGGTTTTTCAAAAAATAATTTGTCACAACTTAAACCTTCCTATCTATATGAGGTACTTGGCTACAATTTTCGAAGTACAAGTCCTTTTTCTCAAGTATATTTTTCAAGTACAATAATAATTGATGTATTGGTATTTTTTTCAGAAATTTAAAAAACCTTTTTTAATAATAATTGAAACAGCTGTATTTTACTAATGCAGAGACCTGAGTGTGTAACTCAAATCCCTCTCGAGGAAATTATGTTTTCTACAATTTTAGCCACTCTCACATTTTTATCTTAAGTGGCTTTTGAGCTGTAGGTATCCATAAACTTCATGCACCCCCAAAACCCCCAAAATTTAATTTGAGAGCTCAAAAAAATCCCAAAATTGGGGAATGGTGTTCATCTCTAAATATTTGTTTTCAAGACTCCGAGCTATCAAAAACTCTGTGTGGTCGCTCAAAAATTTGATGAGATTTTTCAAGTGGAGGGGGGCTTAGTTCAGATTACTTCATTTTTATAATAAATTTACAATTTATTTTCAAATGTGTGCTTACGTACAATATTTTAACATCACATAGAAAGTAGACCTGGTTGATACTATTTTGTTGGAAATATTGAAAGTGATCTAATGGGTAGAGTTTACGAATTTATGAATTTATGGACTTTATAATTGCTAGACAAGGAGTACATAAAGGATTGGAATACCCAAAGGTTTTAAATACCGTATCTAAATACCTAGAAAATTCAAATTTATTCTATTCAGTATATCTGTATTAGATGAGTCTAGCAATATTGAGAGTGAGGTCCAGTTTATTTCTGGTTTTTTTTTTAAGACACCCTGCTCTACGTCATACGTATGCCTGCTTATTTATTTGTGACGGTAGGTTACTTGTAGATCATTTCTTTCGAGATTTAGCCGATAAGTCCTATAAAACCTGACCTCTTCTAGTACAACTCTCGGTTATTTCCGTTACATTTACTCATCCAATTCCCACGTATGAGTTTCAAGCCAAAGTAGGACTCATCTCACTAGAATAAAATTGAAAAAATGACGGATAAAACTGAACGTCGGTTCTCTTTAACTTCGTGATCGCAATTTCCATTCAATACTGTCCAGTTGAAGCATTGAGTAATCATATTATCATAAGTCATCAACCCGATGAAAGCCAGTTTATCATATAGGAAACATCACACTTGTATCACTTCATAATAAATTGTGTACGCAAACCGAGATTCCAGCAAGCATTTTTGTTCAGAGAATTTAAAATCTGATTACTATGCAAGTTTTCCCCGTACGGGACAAATTGATTTTATTCTAATTTTGTCCCAGCATTGCTTGTCCGCCATCTTCTGTTGAGAGCCGGTTAATAAAATATCTACAAGTCATCTTGCAGCAGATATAACTCAGCATCTTAGCGTCATAACACACAAATTAAATATGATCCCGTAAACTGTGATATGGTGAAATGTCTACGGTTATCCATTGAATAAATAAATTAGAAATATTGTACCGCGAGAGAACATCCTCCGACAAATAAAGTGTGGGGATGGGAAGAGCTCCTTGAGAAGCATGAAAGATTTGAGTTGCGACATGGTTAAGAAAAGAAATACAGATAGAAAGAAGAAGAAGTAAAAGAGTGAGAACCAATGAAGTGTTTTTTATTTAGATAGTCTAAGTGAATGCGGCCTTAGAAATGCTGATGCTTTATTGGTGCAGCATTAGCCTAATCCATAAAAGAAGACTATGCGGACATCATTTAGGGTTAAGTTAGGATGTGACTTGTTTTATTGGTTTATTTTGAGGTAAAGCCTACTTGTCCAGTGAAATATTCGGGATTCTTCGCATGTAAATTACCAAAGTAGCGTTCAAGGGATATAATAGGACGGGTGTCTTAAATATTTTAATGTTGCTAATGATAGAAATAATAAAAAGTCTATCAACCTTTTCTTGGCAGTGCGTGGACACACAATTCTTAAACACTGCGCATAAATAAATTTTTCCTACAGTGACCCGAAAAAGTGCCTATTTTTGCACTAACTGTGGCACGCAAAATAGTCTATTCCTGCACCAGTGCGGGAAAGTACTTTTCCACACTCTAAATTTGCAACCTAGCAACACAAAATAGTACATCTGCATATTACATGCTCACTATTTTGTGTTGTTAGCTTGCAAATCTGGAGTGCGGAAAAGTACTTTCCCGCACTGGAATTTACTTTCCCGCACTGGTGCAGGAATAGACTATTTTGCGTGCTACAGTTAGTGCAAAAATAGGCACTTTTTCTGGTCACTGTAGGAAAAAAAATTGGGGTCCAACTTCATGATAAGTTAATGGGGATCTCTAATAGCGAACTTCTTTGGATCGGGGCGTGGTATATAGTACCTTTTTAGTTATTATTTAGCTCTAATATCAAAACTGACATTGTATTTCTATTTAAATTAATTATGATTTTTACTCACATATACTGGAGATACTGAAGGGATGCATTTCACATCGAAAGAGAAGCTTCATCAGCCTAGCAGTGAAATGCATCCCTCTAATATCTCCAGTATACTTGAGTGAAAATCATAATTAATTTAAATATAAATACAGTTTCAGATTTGATATTAGATTGTTCATCACGTATTTCGTCCTGGAAAACATCACAGAGTATACCTATGTACTTGTATAATACTGTTATAAGTAAGTAAGCATTATAACTATTTAAAATAATAACGCTTTCTATGAAAACTTTCTCAAATCTCAGAGAATTCATGCTTTGTTTTCTTATACTTGAAAATTATAAGCCTTCACTGGTAGGTCACTAAACAGCTGAGACTTACCAGATATATATATATTTCTATTTTCAACTGTATATTTTATTATATTTTAAAACTAATACATTTACTGGTAGGTCACTAAACAAGTCAGATACCAAATATTTCAAGCTATTTTTAGCAATTTAGTTATAAGCAAGAGTAGCCTCATATATTTTAAAGTTATAAACAAAAGGAGCTTCGTATTTAAATTTGAATGATATTTTATAATATTTTAAAAAGGAACGTTTATTGGTAGGTTACTCAACAACTTAGGTAGGTACCAAAGTATTGAAGTTAATAAAGCTTTTATTTGCATTCGATGACGAACCCCCCCCCCCCCCCCCCCCCCCCCCCCCCCCAAGTGTAGAGGTACTACTTGAGGTTGATAACAATATTTTAGTATTTTACATGCAAAGCAAGTATTCAAGTTATTTCCGGTTTATTATTATGAGCAAAAGGAGCCTAATCTCTTTAAATTATCAAACCATACTGACTTTCTTTAATATTCTAGCAAGTTCTTGCTTATTCAATTAATTGTTCATTTATGCAGGGGGTCCACCTAAACCCCAGAATCATGGTAAGGGGTCCATGAGGCAAAAAAGTTTGGGAACCACTGGTTTAGATGGTTGAAAGCGTCATTGATAGATAAATGGTTGTTCCTGGATTTCTTGTTCCATGACGAACTGCGTTGTTAATATTAACTTTTCAAGCGATATATGGTCGCCGACCATATCATTCAAACTGGACACACTTGTACTGACATCAGTACCAACCTACACATTCTACATATAAAATCTAAAGGACACGAACTCAACACCTTGGAACAATTTGAAATATACAAACACACCACACACAATAAACAAAACATTCTCAATGAACAACTAAATTTTAAATCACACAAACTTTTTGATCACATTTTACAAAAACCACAACTCTTCTAACCAAAAAACTGACATGATGATCTAGGAACCCACGCCTCTGAAGATGGATCTCAAAGATTCGAAAGCGCTCGGCCTACAGATTAAGTAAGTTATACTTATTCTTAATGAATATTTGACTGCAAGTCGTTAAATTCACATTAAAAGTTAAATGGTTGTTATTCACAGATTGTTATGGAATGTGAAACGGCTGAGTCATTTCTTTATGACGTTCATGAGACGTTATGATTCCAAGTGTTTCTGCTTCTGTTAGCGTAAATTTCTTGATGTTTTTAGATGGCGCAAAATTAAAGGCGGAATCTTCAGCCATCTTGTCATCCAATTATTTGCAATTCGATCTCCAAATAGATACAAACTACCGATCGATATTAATCTATTTTTTCAAACTGTAACCTGCTGGACTGAAGACCATTGTCTTGCTTTTACCTCATTCAAGGATACTAATGACAACTGCCCAGACTTTCAGCTTCTGATTCAAATCTAACCATTGATAGTTGGCGTTGCAGGTGAATCAATGGATGCCAATTCTCAAGACCTACATCACTTCTCTCTCTTTATTCCTTCTTTCTCTTTCCATTCTTCTTCATTCCTTACCATTCCCCTCATCCTTCACCATTCTTTAGCTCCTGCTGTTGTGAAAGGCTTCCTATTGTTCTTGAGCAGCTCGCATGCACATCACAGCGCGAATATGCGCTGACAATTGACGCTATTATTCCCTATTTAGCCGAGCTGCGCGCGCATTGCTCGCTTCCTTTAACGTCCGCAAAGCGACATCAAGTGTCTCGGGGTGTCCGAATACACGACATTTGCAACCTGAGAACAATTGGCGGAATGCTCACTCGTGTTCTCAATTGGTTCTCTCACAATCCGCACTCGCTACTGATTCTGCTTCTGTTTTACTTTTCTTCATAGTCTTCTTCTTTATTTTTGTTCTCATTTTCCTTTGTTTTGTCTCATTTACTTATCCTAATACTTCCTTCCCTATATCCCCATAATTTTAGTTATCTTCTTTTTGAAGTTCGTATTCTGCTCTTTTCTTCGTCCTTCTTCTTCTACTACTTATTCTTCTTCTTGTTTTTCTCCTTCTCCGTCGTCTCCATCTTCTACTCCTCCTTCTTCCTCCTAATCTTCTCCTTCTTCTTCTTCTTCTTCTTCTTCTTCTTCTTCTTCTTCTTCTTCTTCTTCTTCTTCTTCTTCTTCTTCTTCTTCTTCTTCTTCTTCTTCTTCTTCTTCTTCTTCTTCTTCTTCTTCTTCTTCTTCTTCTTCTCTTCCTCCTGATTCTATTTGTCAACTAGTTCTCATTTGCCTACTTTTCTCTACTCTTCCTTCAACAGCTTCCAGAGAATGACGAATCAGCAAAAATGAGAGACAGATTTACAGTTTACTATCACTATCCTATCTTTCGTGTTTTTCTCCTTCCACTTTTCATTATAGTCCTTCTTAGTTCGTGATCCCGTGTTCGCATTTCTCCAAGAAAACTGTTTTTCTTTCTTTCTGTTATTATTTTTAATTTTTCTAGTTCATCTTCTTATATTATTTTGTTATCACTTTATCTCTCCTTTTCCTTTTCTTCTACGTCATCAAGCAGCTCTTTTCTCCTCCCAAACGATCTCCATTTTCTCCTTTCATACTGTTGTCTTCACTTTTTGATCCACCTCCTTCTCCTTCTCCTCCACCTTTTTCTCCTCCTAATTCTCCTCCTCCTACTCCTTCTCCTCCTCCTTTTCCTCCTCCTTCTTTTTCTCTTCCTCCTCCTTCTCCTCATCCTTCTCCTTCTTCTTATTTTTCTTCTCCTCCTCTTCCTCCTCCTCCTCCTCCTTCTCCTCCATCTACTTCACCTTCTTCTTCTCCTATCTTCTTCTTCTTCTTCTTCTCCTGTCTTCTTCTTCTAATTCTTCTCCTTCTTTTTCTTCTCCCCTTCTTCATTTATTCTTCTTCTTCTTCTCCTCCTCCTCCTCCTCCTCCTCCTCCTTCTCCTTCTCCTGTCTTCTTCTTCTTTTTCTTTTTCTCCTGTCTTCTTCTTATTCTTCTCCTGTCTTCTTCTTCTTCTCCTGTCTTCTTCTTCTTCTGCTTCTCTTAATAGTTCCCCATTACCTATTTCACCATTCCTTCCCATCCTGCAATGGCACAAATAACCTTCCAAAGTTTGTCTTCTCTACAGTACCTTCTGTCTCATCTTTATTCTCATTCCTTTTTAGCCAGGTGTTATCCCATATTCACGTCATCCCATTTAACAGACAATCCTTCTCCATTCTTTACACTTCTGTATTCTTCTTCACTTGTCTTTTACTACGAGATTGACGTCGCTTCAGCTGTCATCTTCTTCTTCATCTTCGTTAGGATGGTTTGCAAGAAATTCCATTCTTCAAAGTGTATTTCTATGGAAAGGTCATCTCGTTAGTCTCTCCACAGCAATCGGACTTCCTCAACAACTATTTCCTACATCTGTTCTTTCTCCATTTCAAGATCGTGATAACTGTTCCAATTTTGCAAATTAATTGCAGAAGATAAAGATCTGCCCCGCAACCCGGCTCTATCTATTTCATTCCAATATTCATTTGACTGTTACTAAACCGAATATTATGATAATAATCTTTTCTTAATGTATCGGTTAGAAATATTTAAATTTCATGAAGACGAAGATTTGAAACAGAATTGGGTAAAATATTTCGATACAGTTACTATTAACTATCAATTGAAAAATCATGGCAATTCAATGAAAATACCAAGTTGAAGATGAAACAACCTTCTACAAATTCTACATTAAACAATATTTAATCAGTCAATGGACATTTAGAGCAATAATCAGGATAGAATAATTTAATAATAAAAAACATCAATAAAAACAAACAATAATTGAATAATTTAGAATAATAGAAAACATCAATAGAATAATTTATGTAGCCTACTGGATTAGAAAAGGTTCTATTTTATTCTGCTGTTCACGTTTTGTCAACTAAGATTTGCTACTGACGAAAAAAAAGCAAGAAGAAAAAAGAAAGAAGAAAAAGAAAGAGAAGGAGAAGAAGAAGAGGAGAAAAAGAGAAGAATGAAGAAGAAGGAGAAGAAGAAGAAGAGAAGAGAAGAAAAAAGAAGAATTGAGAGAAGAAAAAAGAAGAAGAAAATAAAGAAAAGGTTGAGAAGAAGGAAAAGAAAAATGAGAGAAGAAAAAGAAGAAAAAATAAGAAGAAGAAAAAAGCCAAAAAGACGACATAGAAAAATAAGAAGAATTAGAGATCTGATATCAGCTCCAAGTTCTAGAATCGTTGAAACATTGACAAAGAAGAAAAAGAAGAAGAAGAAAAAGAAGAAGAAGAAGAAGGAGGAGGAGAAGAAGAATAAATGAAGAAGGAGAGAAGAAGAAGAAGAAGAAGGAGGAGGAGGAGGAGGAGGAGGAGGAGAAGAATAAATGATGAAGGAGAGAAGAAAAAGAAGAAGAAGAACAAAAGGAGAAGAAAAAGAAGAAGAAGAACGAGAAGAAGGAGAAGAAGAGGAAGAAAGATAAGAAGACGACATAGAAAAATAAGAAGAATTAGATATCTGATATCAGCTCCAAGTTCTAGAATCGTTGAAACATTGACAAAGAAGAAAAAGAAGAAGAAGAAAAAGGAGGAGGAGGAGGAGGAGGAGGAGAAGAATAAAAGAAAAGGAGAGAAGAAAAAGAAGAAGAAGAAGAAGGAGGAGGAGGAGGAGAAGAATAAATGAAGAAGGAGAGAAGAAAAAGAAGAAGAAGAACAAAAGGAGAAGAAAAAGAAGAAGAAGAAGAAGAAGAAAAAGAAGAGGAAGAAGAAGGAGGAGGAGGAGGAGGAGGAGGAGGAGAAGAATAAATGAAAAGGAGAGAAGAAAAAGAAGAAGAAGAAGAAGAAGGAGGAGGAGGAGGAGAAGAAGAATAAATGAAGAAGGAGAGAAGAAGAAGAAGAAGGAGGAGGAGGAGGAGGAGGAGGAGAAGAATAAATGAAGAAGGAGAGAAGAAAAAGAAGAAGAAGAACAAAAGGAGAAGAAAAAGAAGAAGAAGAACGAGAAGAAGGAGAAGAAGAGGAAGAAAGATAAGAAGACGACATAGAAAAATAAGAAGAATTTGAGATTTGATATCAGCTCCAAGTTCTAGAATCGTTGAAACATTGACAAAGAAGAAAAAGAAGAAGAAGAAAAAGAAGAAGAAGAAGAAGAAGAAAAAGAAGAGGAAGAAGAAGGAGGAGGAGGAGGAGGAGGAGGAGGAGGAGGAGGAGAAGAATAAATGAAAAGGAGAGAAGAAAAAGAAGAAGAAGAAGGAGGAGGAGGAGAAGAAGAATAAATGAAGAAGGAGAGAAGAAAAAGAAGAAGAAGAACAAAAGGAGATGAAAAAGAAGAAGAAGAACGAGAAGAAGGAGAAGAAGGGGAAGAAAGATAAGAAGACGACATAGAAAAATAAGAAAGAATTTGAGATTTGATATCAGCTCCAAGTACTAGAATGATTTATAATATTGGAAACATTAAACGAAAAAGCTTCATTAGAAATAGTATAAATAAAAAACCGTTAATTTCATACAAACGGTGATAAGGGAATTGTCTCCTACGAAGAATGAAGTTTAGAATGAGAGGAAGAAGAAAGAAGGGAGAAAACGTTGGAAAGATAGTCAGAAACAAGGTTAGAAAGAAAATAGATGAAGTAGCTCCAGCCGGGTGTAGAAGAAGAAGAAGAAGAAGTAATCGGCTTTTAATTACAAGTGAATTATTCAGTTTGGCCGCTCGTTGTTTTCCATTTGCGAGAGAGCGGTTGTAAATGCAATGTGGACACTCCCTTCTCCATTACACGGCTATTCGTTTTATTCTCTTTTTCCAGTCTTTATTACTTATTCTGTTTTGTTTACTCAGTTTGTTCTTTTGCTCTTTTTATGTATGGTACATGTTTGAAGATCTCCAGATCGTTACACGCCTATCCTCTCACTTCAGCAAATTTTGTCTCATCTAATCTTTTTAATCTCTTTTTCATTACATGAAATATCAGTCAGATGAGATAATTCACGAAATCCTGGACTCTCTCTTTGTAAAGGTGACCGATTGGATAAGCCAGAAAAAAAGAATCTGTTCTCTGCTGTGTAATGTGACAGCATAATTAATTTATTTGCCATGAATTTTCACAAAAGGAGGAGAGAGCCATTGTTAGCTATCAGAAGAAAAATGATGAAGTCAGTGAAAATTCATGACAAATAAAATTGTGCTGAAAAAATGAGTGGCTCGGGCAGTCGGTGTCGAGTAAGGGAGCTGGCTACATCTACGGCAGATGACCCGCCCCACTCTTCCTGCTGAGCGAGTGACCGTTTGTAAGTAAATAAACTCTTTTGTTAAATTCTTGATAAGCTCATTAGCATTTTATTACTTTTTATTATAACATTAAAATAACATTTAGATTCATTCTGAACTCAATCTGAAGTTATTTTGATAGTAGCAAACTTTACTTATGAGATTAGAGTATTACCGGAAACTCCTCTCGTATGCCAAGCGTTACCCCATTAGAAAATTAACAAGTATTTTTACTTACGTCATTAATCCGTAGTGAAGGCACACCCGTCTTACCTTTATTATACTAACTATTTCATTACAGCTGTAAAATCACTTCCCGGTGGCTCGGAACCCACCTAAAACTGGAGGACCCATCTCATCAATCATCTAACTTATTACCCCACGCACAGGTGTCAGACCTATGTGTGCTTCATCCTCAAAAAAAAAGAAGAAGAATAGCTGCTTATTTGGTATGCAGTGCTTCTTTTGTTCAATTCTAAATGATTCGGTTCAGTCAACCTACTCTGTCTACAAGCCTATTTGTGTAACTAGAGTGCAAAATAGCGATTTTTCTGCATCGAGAGAAACGGGTTTTCGAGTGCAGAAAGAATACTTCGCCATCGTATTACACATTAAATTTTTCCTACAGTAATGTATAAAGTAATTTCAATTAGAACAAAACAGGACATACATAACCTGACAATTCCTCACATAGCCTATCTTCGAATCAAATCGATTTCAAGAACAACAACTACAACGACTATTTCGCAGCTGAAGCAGAGTAGCCAACCTTTTTGAAGGCAGAACCTGTGTATTACATGCTCACTATTTTCTGTTGTTAGGTTGCAAATCTGGTGTGCGGAAATAGTTATTATGTATTAAGAGCGTGAAGCGCAACTTTATCGCTCGAGCCAAAACATTTACTGCGCGACGGTTAGCAGAGCGCTATTAATTTTGTGAGAGCGATAAAGAAGCTTCACCACGCAGAATTGCATACAATATTTTTTCCTAAAACTGCAGTTCTGGATTCCAACACAATAAAAGCTTGTAGTTTGTAACATCACAGGACCATGCGCGGATTTGGTTAGCATACGCCATTGTTGAGGTTATGTGAATTTCATGGACTCTGTGATTCCACCAATGA
The DNA here is from genome assembly GCA_948455865.1 of Conomelus anceps. Classification (NCBI taxonomy): domain Eukaryota; kingdom Metazoa; phylum Arthropoda; class Insecta; order Hemiptera; family Delphacidae; genus Conomelus; species Conomelus anceps. The sequence goes on along the minus strand of OX418227.1, from coordinate 28,355,230 downwards.
GAAGGCATCAAATCAAAACAGAAGCGTAAAGAAAACACCTGGCGAGCGTAAAGTACTTTTGCGGAGCAGTAAAGAGGTATTTTACAATTAGTTTTCAGTACGTAAAGAACTACTTTACGAGCATAGACCTATTTTGCGTGCTACAGTTAGTTGCAAAAATAAGCACTTTTTTGGGTCACTGATAGGAAAAATAAATTTCATACTGAACTTCTAAGAGTAAAGCAAGATTTGAGTTATATATTTTTTCTCAAATGAAATTTCCAACAGCATGTAAAACCTAACCTACATTGTTACCCTAGATTTGAAATTTATTAACAGAATCAGTTTTGGGTATTAAGCTAAAACCTTTTGTTTCTGTACGTCCAGCTCTATGTAGCCTATAGAAATAAATGAGATGCAATTTTTTTTTAATTGCTGATGATGCCGACATTATTCCTGTAGGACTTCTGCATAGATAATGAGGTGAATGAGTGAATGATGAGAAACATCCATGGCTGAATGAACCCAAGGCTACAGGAAACGAAGCCAGCTAGAACCTTATCTTATCTCAGACAAGCGCTCCAACCAACTGCCCTACCAGAGCCACCCATTGCGCTTAAATTTAAAGAAACGCAAATTTTCTTTACTATAGATAATTAAGCAATTTCAAATACAATAGTCCCGTCCGGAGTTTTAAAAAAGAATTCTTGATGAGAAATATAAAAAATTTGAACAATTCTATGAACAATTTGAACAATTATTTTCTTATCATCTCAAAAATTGTAACTATTGGAATATCTCACATAATAAAAATAAACAGAGAGAAAAAAATATCAAAAATTCGTATATAAAACCCGAACAGAATTTGTTTGTGCATGGATTGTGGTGACGTTCATGCTTCGAAATAAATTGGTGGTGTCAATCTCAGTGTAAGTGGGAGATTAAATGTTCAAGGACAGACAAAGATGGAGAAACAAAGATAGAGTAAGGAGGGGGAAGTAAGAGATCGAAGAGGAACACTGAGACAAATCGAACAACATTTTCTACGTGGATTGGCCAAACGACAAGGTACTCTGAAATGGTGATCGAAAATAATTAAAGTATTAGAACAAAAGTTTTTGTATTCGAGCGGGAATCGAACCGGGGACCGGTTGGTTTAACGACTAACTGACGGCTATGTCCACCAAATGAGGCCGATTAGTCTCCGAAGCTACTCTACCAGGCGACCTAAGCTCTTCTACCAGGCGAACTATGTGAATAATGCCCAGCTGAGATAAGAATCAGGCAACAGCATAATACTAGTTCTTATCTTCGCCGGGAAAAATAAATGAAACAAAATATAAATAAATACCTTCTTTACCTGCTACAAGAATATAATTTATAAATAATAAAAGAAGGAATGTGTCTCATTACGGAAATGAATCTGGGCGGCATTCGCATCGCTCAGCAAAGAGGAATGACAAAGAAAAATGATAAAGAATGTGGATGTCGGAATCGAACAAAGATATGCAAAGCTAAAAGTTTGATAAATTACATCACTCGATTGATTAATTTGTTTGGGAGAAAAATTTCTGGTGTGAACATGGTGTGCGAAAATTGTTTGAAACATTGTAAATGGAAAAAAGTAGTAATATTTGAAATTATTTCTAACCCAGAATATTTGAAGAAAATTTATTTTGAGTTGTCTTTCATTATCAAATAATTGAATCAATTAGAAAAATACTCACATAATAAAAATAGGCAAATATCGAGAAGGAATTATGATTTACTCATATTCTAAATCAAACTGCTGTCAAAACCTGATATTATTTTAGACCTAAAATAAATGGGCTCAACTAGTAACCACAAAGTTATTCATTTTCTCAAAGTACTTTTTGTTACACTTGATAGAAAGTAGCTACTTTCCATAGATTTGTCACGTATGGAAAGTGCCTCTTTTCCGTACTAAATCGAAAAAATCAGCTGAAAAATAGGGCCTTATAGCCGTACAAAATAGGAAAAAAACATATGGAGAGCGGCAAAATCTTTTTCCCAACACCCGATTTGCAAAGCTCTTTATTCTCAATTTACTTTCCCGCACTGGTGCAGGAATAGACTATTTTGCATGCTACAGTTAGTTGCAAAATTAGTGCAAACACTTTTTCGGGTCACTGTAGGAAATAGTCAAATATAATATGTTACTAGGCTGGAGAGTAACGTTTTGCCGGACGAGCATATGATAGTTCATGCACGAGGCGAAGGCCGAGTGCAGAACGTGAGATATGCGAGACCGGCAAAACTTTAAGCCGTGTAATATGCTGTAGTGAGAATTGAGAGAAAGAAGTGGTTCTCGGTGTTATCTGCTATGTAGATGTTTACTTCTAAGCAATTAATTACTCTGCTTTTGACACTTTTATAGTGTTTACTTGGACCTTTGTAGAATGTTCTAGTTGTTTTGATTAGAAATTAATGGAGTCTTATCGAATATTGTGGAAGGTGTGGTCTTTCATTGTTTCTTTTAGAATCGGTAGAAGTTGATAAGCAAAATCGAGAGATATCTCAATTATGAAAATTATATAAATAGAGGGAGACTTTTGCAAATTAGTTCAGTTTTTGTTTGAAAATCGTCGTGATAAGTGACAGTAGTGACAGTTCCCGTTAATACAGACAGTGCAATCCCGTTAGCGCTATTACAAACCATCTAATGAACTTTCATTGTCTGTAGTGATAATTATTTTGACAGTTCTATAGTGATAATTGTTTTACCTATTTTCTGTATTACGGA
>OX418227.1:28120413-28352287 GCA_948455865.1 Conomelus anceps | reverse complement strand
TATTTGGAAACGTATTTGAAACGCATTACAAAACATCAATGATAAGGATGAGCTAGCTTCTTTTTACAAAGCTTCCCAATGTTCGGCTCAAGTTTTGTTAAGTACAACCTTAAATCGTCCTCAACATTAACCTTGTTTCTGTACTTACTTTTTAGATGTGTTAAGATTGAAGAACCTCCTTCACATAGCGATGTAGTTGAAAACCCAATACAAATCTTCACAGCAGTATTTGGAAGTTCTTGGTACTCAGGCCTTTTTCTATAAAACATACAATATTTAAAATGAGTTTCTCACATGTGCAATTGGAATCTATTTCAAGATAGTCCTCAAGCCCTACTTTTCATTTGGTTGAACCTTCATGAGAATCAAAGATTTACTTTAGAGAATCAAATCAATTCTTTGATTTCAATTAAGTACCTTACAATATGAAGTTATCACAAAATAAATGATAATTATACCAATTCAACTAGCTCTGCTAGCGTAGTTGGTTGGAGCGCTTGTCTATGATAAGATACAGCTCTGGTTGGTTTCTTTTCCTGCAGCCTTGGGTTCGAATCTCATTCAGCCATGGATGTTTCTCATCATTCACCCAAGCACAAGTCTCCGGACTCATGTGGTCATCATCCCCAATAAAAAAAATTGAACTACTGTATCATAACTGGTTCTTTTTCATGATAAACATATGTGATTGCTCAGTGAGCGCAGTATCAAGGGAGTATCATGATGCTAAATCGCTTGGTTTAGATTATTAGAAGAGTGTACTTCATTCATGTGAATTTACAAAGTTCTCTCATGCAAGATAAAAAACATTGCTATTAGTATCACATAGATAGTAATTAGTCCCATATGTGAAGTAAATTTCAACAATTTAGTGAAAAAAATCAAGTGGTGCATCTCATAGAATGCTGAGGTCTTGACGAAATTCCTTACCTCACTTCGGAAACTTGATGTTTCTCATCATTCACCCATTCACCACGCACTCGTTACTCACGCACAAGCTTCGGACTCATGTGGGCATCATCTGCAATAAAAAAACTAATATTTTTGTACAAATTCATTCATTGCACATTTGAAATCTGATATGGACAATCAGCTGTCTGAAAAATAGAAACACAGCCTTGGTAATGTCATACAGAGTGATATCGTGGAAAACAGATAAGAAATACTATAATATACATATATATGCATATTATGCAAATTGAATCACGGGTTAGGTTACCTGATAATAGGTAATAGGCAATAATTAGGTTATAATAAGACTTGAAGTTGTCACAGCCACATCTATTGAAAACAGTGAGATACTAGTTTCAGTTGTTACACCATTATCAATCTCAATCAAACTAAAACTAAAGTACAAAGTAGCTTTTGTTTAGATTTTGTTTAGCTTTGCGATGGTAATTATCATTGAGTACATGGAATATGTTCCTCTGAGTTAGCACCCTTATTCTTGGGCGTGAGGTCTACTGTTCACAGAACTACTAGTAATATTCAAGCTGATTGTTAACTGATGTCCATCACGCTTTAACCCAACTTGTCAACCCCAATAACCAGGATGTATTCCTGAGCAGTGTGCAGTGTACAGTTCTAGCCAATTAACTGCAATTCAGACCACAACTTACTTTCCATTCAGGCATGAGAGCATCATCGTCACACACATGTCTGGCATGCTCCTCTTCATCAGTTATCTTGTTTCTTCTTCTTTTTCTTCTCCTTTTTCATCAGTATATTTGCATGATGTGGCAAAGGATAGATAGTCTGAGGCAAACAAGACAAACGGCAGGGTGGCATGCAGCAGTGCAGCACAAATTTAATTTCATTTCTTCAAACTACGACTTGATTAATGTCCATGCTAAATTAGCAGCTCACGCTCCTGACAACAGGGTCAAAAGTCGATCCTCCTTCACGGCGTCCTTCTCTCTCCTTCCTATTCTCATCTTTTTTCTTTACTTTCTTTCTATGTTCATTCTCACCAGTAACAGTTCGTGCTTCAATTCCTTTCCCTTATCTTTCCTTCCTTCAACCGTATCTTTTCTCTTACCGTTAACGGTCTCCCTCTCTTAAATTTTGTCCTCATTATTATCCTACTATTGATATTTTAATTTTCTCCCTCTCTTAAATTTTGTCCTCATTATTATCCTACTATTGATATTTTAATTTTCTGCTTTGCTTTATCCACATTTTCTGACGCCTCTTCGCTTTTTGTCTGCGTCTTCTTTTTCGTCATGTCTTCTTAATAAGACATGAAGTTGTCAAGTTATATACAATCATAGATTTTACCATTAACTTTCTTTGTAGTAGCGAAGATAATATTGTGGAAGATATTATCTTATAATGAATAATAAGACTTGAAGTTGTCAAAAGTTAAGGAGGAGGAGAAGGTGGAGAGGAGGAGGAGGAGGAGAATGAGAAGGAGGAGGTGAAGAGAAGAACGACGAGGTTGATGAGGGGTAGAAGAGAGAGGAGTAGAAGAGGAGGAGGAGGAGAAGAGGAGAAGGAGGAGGAGAGAAGAAAGACGATGTTGAGGAGGGGTAGAAGAGAGAGTGAAAGAAGAGGAGGAGGAGGAAAAAGTAAATAAAAATAGTGTTATAATGAATAATCAGACTTGAAGTTATCACAAGTTATCAGACTTGAAGGAGGAGAGAAAGAAGAATAAAGAACAGAAGAGGAGGAGAAGGTGAAGAGGAGGAGGAGAAGGAGGAGAAGAAGAGAAGAAGAGAAGAAAGACTCAACATCGTCTCCCTACATCTTCTTCGTCTCTTTCTTTCCCTTCTTCTACTTACGCCACTTTTTCAATTTTTTCTTTCTCATTTTTCTTTCCACTTCCACAAGGTTTTCACTTCTACCCTTCCTTTTCGCTTAATTCATCCTCTTCATGTTGCTTTTCCTTATTACCTTCATCTTCTTCGTCATTGTCTTCTCCATTATTTCTTCTCCTTCTTCTGCCACTGCTAGAATTCCACTTTCTTACTTATCCCCAAGTTTCCTCAATATTTTCCACTACATGTTTCTTCTACTCATACTAATCCTGTCCTATACCACTTCCAATTATCAGAAATAAGCTACGAAGCTCCTGGGCGCTCTTTGTAAGGGTGACCGTTCGGATTGGCCAGCAAAAAGACTCTGTTCTCTGCTGTAAAATTACTTCCCGGCGGTTTGGAACCCACCTAAAACTGTAGGTCCAACTTATCAATCACCATCATCCAGTTCATTAACCACGCACAGGTCTCATACCTTGGGCTTCATCCTACAAAAAAAAAATTTTATTAAATGTGGGTGGACTATACCCCTTATTTAAGGACCTATCTTGAGGCTTTCTTAGTTCAAGGAAGACTTGAAGAACATTTGGAAAAAATTTGCATGCTATTCCACCATATTATAATTCTAGTTTTCTTTTTTAATCCTTTTTTTTACAATTATTTCTTTCTACATCATCCTTCACCAACGTCTTCTTTGTCACGACCAACACGTAGTAAAAACGATGAGGGCAACTCACTAACACATTCTCATTCTATGAAGGAAGTCTCACACCAATATATTATTGTGGATGATATTCGGATACACACGCACGCGCGCACGCGCGCATTTGCAAATAACTAATACGAATAGCAGGAATGGGGGCCATTCAACCAGTCACGCATTCCCAACACACATACACACACACACACATAACGTGTAAAATTTTCTTGAAGAAATTAAAAATACATAATAATATTAGCATGAGTCGTGAGAGGTCCAGTTGCAATCATTGTACGGGTTCGTTTGGACACCGCAAGTTCCGGTATACATCTAAACTCACGTACAATTTCTTTTGAAATCTTCTTCTTCTTCTTCTTCTTCTTCTCCTCCTCCTCCTCCTTCTTCTTCTTCTCCTCCTTCTTCTTCTTCTCCTCCTCCTCCTCCTCATCCTCATCATCGTCTTCGTATTCATCGGTCTCTTCTTCGTATTCTGCTGTTTTTGTCCTTATCTTCTTGTTCTTGTTTTTGTTCTTTTTCTTGTTCTTGTACTTTTTCCTGTTCTTGTTCTTGTTCTTGTTTTTTTCCTTATCTTCTTGTTCTTGTTCTTGTACTTGTTCCTGTTCCTGTTCCTGTTCTTGTTCCTGTTCTTGTTCTTGTTCTTGTTCTTGTTCTTGTTCTTGTTATTGTTCTTGTTCTTGTTCTTGTTCTTGTTCTTGTTCTTGTACTTGTTCCTGTTCCTGTTCCTGTTCCTGTTCTTGTTCTTGTTCTTGTTCTTGTTCTTGTTCTTGTTCTTGTTCTTGTTCTTGTTCTTGTTCTTGTTCTTGTTCTTGTTCTTGTTCTTGTTCTTGTTCTTGTTCTTGTTCTTGTTCTTGTTCTTGTTCTTGTTCTTGTTTTTTTCCTTATCTTCTTGTTCTTGTTCTTTTTTTCCTTATCTTCTTGTTCTTGTTCTAGTTCTTGTTTTTGTATTTGTTCTTGTTCTAGTTCTTGTTCCTGTTCTTGTTCTTGTTCTTGTTCTTGTTCTTGTTCTTGTTCTTGTTCTTGTTCTTGTTCTTGTTCTTGTTCTTGTTCTTGTTCTTGTTCTTGTTCTTGTTCTTGTTTTTTCCTTATCTTCTTGTTCTTGTTCTTTTTTTCCTTATCTTCTTGTTCTTGTTCTTGTTTTTGTATTTGTTCTTGTTCTAGTTCTTGTTCCTGTTCCTGTTCTTGTTCTTGTTCTTGTTCTTGTTCTTGTTCTTGTTCTTGTTCTTGTTCTTGTTCTTGTTCTTGTTCTTGTTCTTGTTCTTGTTCTTGTTCTCGTTCTCGTTCTGGTTTTTGTTCTTGTTCTTGTGCTTAATTATTTTGTCCCTTTAAAACTACCTTCCTCTATCCAATCTTCACCTATTTTTCTCCTGTCTGTTCTTCTCCTTCCCCTACCGTTTTTCATCCTTCTTCTTACTATTTATTCTCCCTCTCTTCCCCTTCAGCTCTTTTTCAACCCCCCAACATTGATATCAATCTTATTTTTCTTTCTGATCATTTCCTTCCTCATTGCCTATTATCTCTTAGAGTTTTCCTTCATACGTTTCTTGTTCTTCATTTTTATACTTATTCATAGCTATATATATATATATATATATATATATATATATATATATATATATATATATATATATATATATATACAGTTTATTTATTTTTTCCTCCTTTTCTCCTTCTTTTTCTCCTTTTTTTCTCCATCTTCTTATCCTTCTCCTCCTTCTTCTTCTTCTTTTTCTCCTCCTCCTCCTCTTCCTTTTTCTTTTCCTCTGCTCTCTCCAACTTCTCTACTCCTTTCTCACTTTCACACGCGCATCACACCGTCACGAGCGCACTATACCACTCATCAGCCATTCAGTAAACCAGATAATGATTTATAAACCACGGGCCATAACCCATAAACGCCCAGCTGAATTTTTCGGCTGCCTGTTAATTTGTGCCATGATTTATCGAATTTATTATAGATGTGTAGTGAATGATATATATGTATATTGGACGGGGTATGGAGGGATTTATTGGCGCCTGCTCCTCCCGGTTAATTATTACATGTGAACAAGTGCAGGCTTTCATACCAGTTCATTGCCTTCTCACTGGTTGAAAACTCATCAATGAATGCTATCGATCCATAATGAGGATCACGAATTAGTTTTCAGATTTTCATCCTTCAAATAAGTATTAAGTTCGCAACTTGTTATTGTGTTATTCCTCTTTTTCCTATTTTAATTCATTTATTTCATTCCACTTGCTATTGCTTGTTTTTATAGTTATTGACTTCTTATAGCCTACTCCCTTCCGGTGTGACCTGTCAACTCTGACATTAGACGTGAGTCAGCCAGGTCACTCAATATTACTATTATTGATAATAATATTTTTTCTTTGTAGTGGTGAAGGTGAAATTGTGGAAGATATCCATAATGAATGATAAGACGAAGTTGTCACAACCAAATTTATTAAAACTTTGAGATACTAGTTTCGACTGTTATATCAATCTCAAACAAACTCCAACGTTTGTTTGAGATTGATTGATAATGGTATAACAGCCAAAACTAGTATCTCACTATTTTTAATAAATGTGGTTGTTATTCATTAATAATAATATTATTATTTTATAATAATATTATTATAACAGATTTTATTAATTTCGAATTCCTTTAATTGCTATCAGTTTATACTGAAGACTTCCGCAATGGCGGATATTGACAACAATATTTAATAGCTGATGGAAATGGATGAATGCTACTGTACAAAAATATCAGTCACGGTTAAGGCGCCCGACCGGCAATTGGGAGGTCCGTGGTTCGATTCCCGGTGGTGACTGATATTTTTGTACAGTAGCATTCATCGATTTCCATCAGCTATTAAATACTGTTGTCAATATCCGCCATTGCGGAAGTCTTCAGTATAAACTAATAGCAATTAAAGGAATTCGAAATTAATAAATTCTGTTTAAGTAAATTTGTCAGTTTGATCAATTGTCAGTAACTTCGAACTAACTTGTAATATTATTATTTTATAATAATAATAATATTATTATTATTTATTACCATCAAATCGTGATTGCTCTTGGATGGGTGACCGTGCTTCAATGGCTAGACCACTTACCTGGTGGTTCGGACCCCACCTAAAATGGGATGTAAGTCATGTACCCCATAACATGACTCAATCGGCGAGGTGGAACCAGTGGCGTAAATAGAAAAAAATTAGGGGGGGGGGGGGAGGGTGTCCCAACAACGGGCAGTGGCGCACCCAGGACTTTACTAAGGGGGGACGAAGTTCCCGGTGGGTGTGGGTGGTATGAAATACCCCCCACCATCCGAAAAGCGGGTCCGGTTAAATGAAAAAAAATTCTAAATTATAAATAAATTGAAAAATTATAAGCAAATAACTATATTTTTAATTGAAAATTTTCGAAAATTTTTCATAAAGTTAAGTGAAAATCACACATTTCTACGCATTTTTTTCATCATTTTTCGACTATATTATCTTGGAAATAGTCCATATAATCACACTAAAATACGGATTCTAGGACGTTGTAAAAATAGCCCAAGATTGCCTTCACAAGCTCTCGGGTCAAAATAATAGCTTAATTTCGAAAGTGTATTACTAACCTTAAACAATTTGTCTACACAAATATGTTCAAAGTATTATAAAAAACCTAAAACTGAACTATAAATTTCTACTAGACTATAATGGGGAGAATAGTGAAAATACCACATTAAATAAATGAGAGAAAGAGACTTGGTCTTCCAACTGTACCCTGCTTATATGTGTTTGAAGCTACTTTATATGTAAAAAAGAGTGATATTAACCAAAATCTTGACGAATTCCACTAAAAGCTGGTGTAGAGACAGACATACACTTCTCTATCACTATCCTCGTCCTTTTTTTAAAATATAAATTCAATCAAACCTGACTACCATTTATATATATATATATATTTTTTAAACACAACGCAATCTATCCTATCCTTTCAAGTCTGGAGCAAAACTCTACTCCACATATAAATAATAAAAAAATAATATTAAACATAACGCAGTCTTTCCTATACCTCAACACATATAAACTGGAGTAGAAGCGAAAAAAAATTCAAATCCAACCTATCCTACAAACTCAAATCAAATCCAAGTTTAAATTTCAATTGAAAATCTAACTATACTTTCCAAACTGGAGTAGAAGCCAAAAAAAATTCAAACTCAAACCTAACCTAACCCATAATTCAAACACAAACTTTAACATAGCTTACTTTCAAATCTGGAGTAGAAGCCCCATATTTACCTCTACTTACATGATTATAATACAAGAAGCCGCGGAGATTATCACTTGGTGAGTCACAAAAGTAGCTTATTCCAACAAAAACCTAGTTATATTGGTAGGAAACTCTGCAACAAGCTACCGCAGTTTTTAAAGAGTCTTCAAAATATAGAAATATTTAAAAAACAATTGAAATCTCTAGTAGATAAAGTTTTTTATAGTGTACAAGAGTTCCTTTCACATCAAAATTAAGCCTCACCTCAACTAATTGATATAGTCAAATTATGGTAACTAGTGTATAAGATTGTATAATATTCTTTTTTTCTTTTTTTTGAGGATGAAGCCCACATAGGTCTGAGACCTGTGCGTGGGTAATGAGTTGGATAATAGTGATTGATGAGTTGGACCTACAGTTTTAGGTGGGTTCCGAACCACCGGGAAGTGATTTTACAGCAGAGAACAGTGTATTTTTTGCTGGCCAATCTAATCGGTCACCGTTACAAACAGGATCTACGAGAACGCAGCTTATCTCTATCTGATTGATACGGCTCGCGGCTATCACTTCCCTATTTTAATTGTTAATCTGACATATCTTATACTCCTTAACTGGAGTCTCCAAGACGTAATCTACCAAAAAAGGTAAAAATCGAATACATATCATGAAATTTAAATTTTACCACACTAAATGATCGATCATAGAGTAATCATCGTGAAACACAAACCATGTTACAAAAATAAAATAGATTTTTAACTTTTCAGGACGGGGGTGAAGAAGAAAAAGCATTCCACACAGTAATTGCTTTGCATTCCATCTTCAGGTAAGTAACAAGCTTGCAATGCACCGTTAATTTTGATAAGTTGGCTAGACTGCCAGAGATTAATTGGCACCAAGGTGAGAGTACACTACTCGCGCGTGTACCGGTTAGAATAGGATGGGCACAGGTACGGTACACTTTACACTACATCAGATAAGCAGCAATAGGCAATGTCTGGTCACACAAGGCAAGCATTTACTGGTATGGCTAGAGCCGAGGTCACACTAAACTAATACACTCACGATTAGTGTAGTGGAGCCTTGCTAGAACCTGTGATATACGCTGTTGAACACAATGGTTGGTGGAAGCTCATGTTATGCTAGGAGAGACTTTAGATTTTTTGAATCTCCTGCAAATATTATTGGAAGGATAGACGGAAAATTTAAAAAAGAAGCGAAAAATCAGATAAGATTGGATTACTCTGTGTGTTAGTTCAGAAATTTCTTGTTATGAGTGATTGTATGATTGTAGATTTTATGTATGAGTGAAAAAAGAAACAGTTTTAGTAAAATCATATAGCTTGAAGACGGTATAATTCAATGTTGTATAGAAAGTATGATTGTTTTGTTTTTCTATTTTACGTATGAGTGAAAAAAAAAACAATTTTACCAACATCATATAGATTGAAAACGGTGTAATTCAACGTAGTACAGAAAGTATGAACTACTGTTTAATCGGTAAAGCAAATACTATTTAAGAAAGATAATCTGTGAGAAGTTGTCAAAGAGAAGTGATAGGTTTAAATGAAAGGCAGATTTTAGCCAGGAGAAGGGGGCGAAGAAGAAAAAGGAGGAGGAGAAGGTGAAAGAGAAGGAAAGAAAGAATGACAAGAAGAAGAAGTAGAAGTAGGAAGAAGGAAGAAGGATGAAGGAAAAAGGTTACAGGAAAAAAGAAAAAGAAAAAAAGAAAAAGGTAAAAGGGAAAAGGAAAAAGGAAAAGGGAAAATGAAAAATGGAAAAAGGAAAATGGATGAAGAATAAAGGATAAGGATACAGGAAGAAGGATAAAGGAAGAAGGATAAAGTATAAAAGATAAAGGATAAAGGATAAAGGAAAAAGGATAAAGGAAAAAGGAAAAAGGAAAAGGGAAAAGGGAAAAAGGAAAATGGAAAATGGATAAAGGATAAGGATACAGGAAGAAGGATAAAGGAAGAAGGATAAATAAAGAAGGATAAAGTATAAAGTATAAAAGATAAAGGATAAAGGATAAAGGAAGAAGGATAAAGTATAAAGTATAAAAGATAAAGGATAAAGGATAAAGGATAGAGGATAGCGGATAAAGGATAGCGGATAAAGGATAGAGGATAGAGGATAGAGGATAGCGGATAGTGGATAGAGGAAAGAGAAAAGAGGGGAGGAGAAAGAGAAAAGAGGAAAGAGGAAAAAGGAAATAGGACACCGGAAAAAAGGAAGAAGGGAGAAGGAGGAGGAGGAGGAGGAGGAGGAGGAGGAGGAGGAGGAGAAGGAGAAGGAGAAGGAGACAGGAGAAAAAGAAGAAGAATGAAGATGGAACGATGAATAAAAAGAAAATAGAGAATAACGGGAAGAAGGAATGGTAGGTGACTAGTTTGGAACTAGAAAGGTGAAAGATGATTATGCGATAGGCAGAGAGCATCCTTCTAGTACGAAACAACTCCACTGTAATCCCAGAAAGGAGAGTGTTATCTGACTCAATTATTTTGCATAATTATGTCCAGCAAAATATTGCCATATTGTTAGTAGGCACAGCTAGGAGATTCTGTTTCTCGTATAGTATCTATTCAACAAAAACCGGTAAGCCACACCACTGAGTGTTATCAGCTTGTTTGTTCTAATGGAAAATAAGATGGTAGAAGAAAGAGCATGTAAAAGAAGAGGGTATGAGAAAGTGTAAGATAAAGGATAAGAGAAATGTAGAATTCAATTGACCTGAGTAGAAAACAGGGGCTGTTACGATTCTTTTGGTGAACTAAATTCAGTTGCTGGATATTTTGTCCAACCAAATACAGCCTATCAATGAGATGGAATCGTTCCCATTCGAACTAGTCTTTCTCACGGTGGGTGTTGTCTTATAATGTAAGCCTGCTGAAACGGGTTCGATTGTGTGTAGGATATTTGAATGGACTCGTAAATCCTCGTTGTTGAACCATAGAATTAGTTGAACCATAGATCATATAAATTATCTTTATGAAGATAGTATTCGTAGAACCTGCAAGAAGGCAATGTGGCTTGGGAGGTCTTGAGTAAAGAGTATTGAAATATTAAACGTTCACTATTTTAATTGGAATTACCAAAAGAATTACCCTCAAAAATTGATTGAATATCAAAACCCTCAAAACTTGAATATTTTTTATTTATTAAACCCCAGTAATTTAGGTTGTAATGGTTTCTTTAATTTTTCAAAGTTTATAATTTATGGTATAAGTTATAATAATATTCTAACACGAAACCAGCGAATTATACAGAAAACTCCGAGGAAAAATAGGGGTTCAATAGTAATTGGGTTGTAATAGTTTCTTCAATTTCCTACAGTTAATAATTTATAGTATAAGTTGTAATAATTTTCAAACACAAAACCTTTGAATTACACAGAAAACCCCGAGAAAAATAGGGTATCAATTGGAACTTCAGTGTTCCCAGTCTAACAAAATATACTTTTATTAAAGCTGAATATACTTTTATAAATTATTGAATAGAGGTTTAAAATACTTCTTACAGATATCAAAAGATTTTTATTTTACTTAAAAGGCTCAGCATGCAAATAAATGCATCTGGAAATTGAAGGCGACACAACAACCGTCAATATTGCATTATTGTTTGCTTGCATTTGGTAGCTTTGGACCTTGGGCTGAAGAGACTCAAATTATTGGGACTCTACTGTAGCTTGAATGCGTAACAAGCGTTCTGAAAAAATGGTTTTCAATGGAACGTTCAAAAAGCTCAACCATCAATTTTCACAACCCAAGCTTTACGGTTAATCCGAATTATCGCCTGCAGATCTATGAAATCGTTCGGACAAATGAGGTACACAGACACACAAAGTACACTTCTAGATACAACATACGAACATTGTAGTAACATATTGCAGGTGGAAAATGTTTGATTACAATGTTACTTTGAGAGATTGCAGAGCACTGCGGGCAGCAATCTGCCAAAAGCGAACAGATGAATTATTATGATGTACTGCAAGACTAAAAGCAGCCAGGAGAATAATAAGACAAGAGAAAGAATAAGTGATAGATGACGAAGAAGAAGAAGAAGAAGAAGAAGAAGAAGAAGAAGAAGAAGAAGAAGAAGAAGAAGAAAAGAAGAAGAAGAGGATTGTGGAGAGGAAAAAGAAGAAGAAGAAGGAGGAGATAAAGAAGTAGTGGAGAGAGAGCCAGATTGTTTGTGCCTTGATTGACTGAGAGGAAGTACGTCTTCAGGCGAAAAACTAGTGCAGAAGTATGGTTGAGAAGGAAAGTAAGTAAAGAAAGAAAGAGAGATGAGCATAGCATGTAGAAAAAAAAAAGAAGAGAAAGAAGGTGACCGGTGAGAGGTGTTAAGGTGGACCTTGTTTTTACGAAGAAAGATAATGGACCCAGAAGAGCACCCGGAGGCACTCCACTTTCTGCCACTTGCTGGAATGAATAAAGAGAAAAGATAAAGATGACCATCTCTGATAATGGACCCGACTGAGCACAGCGGACAACCAGAAATGCCGTTACAGAAGAAGAGGATCAAACCGACCGAGATAAGAGCTGCTGGACCAAGTGTTGAAAGCCTTGGCTACATCTAAGGAGAAACCAAGGTGTGTAATATAAGCCTGCTTCCGCCGATTCCACCTTCTGGCGTTGCGTTCGGCAGAGTGTTCCACAATCAAACTAATACACAATAAACGCTAAACACTTCTATTTTAGACAGAGAGCCCAAGGAACGCATGCAATTTATAAAAATAAAAAAAAAAAAACTACAGGCATCCTCCGTTATTTCTTACTGCCTTGTTTTTTCTCCCAGCGCTCTCGCTCAACACAAACTATTTATCTGACCATCATTCGATGAGTTTGTGCAGTTAATAGCTTGGGACGGCTCCGGCTACAAAGTGCAGCCAGGAGACCTGTTTTGGAGTTGCTGCTGATTATCAAGGCTGTTGTGTCGCATAGGTAGTTTGTAGTGTTGAACTGTTCAGAAAAACAGGAGGAAAGAGGAGGTAAAGAAGTGATGGCCAAAGAAGAAGACAAAAGAAGAAAAATAAAAAGTAGGAGGAAGGGTTGGAGAAGACGAAGTAAGAGTAGAACAAGAATCACGAGTGGTCATGAAATAATGTAGTTGAACCAATTTGTGAAGCAGATTCTATCCCACTGATCAATGAATTGATTGCACTAATACTCAAGAGTATTATTCTCTTATCGCAGTAAGGTGAGAAAGGTGAGAAGATGAGTTGAATGTAATTTATATACAGAGAAAAAATAAGAAGATGAATAATCTAAGAGCTATTCTGTCACTAAGAGAATGAAAGAATGCTTAGAAAACAGAATTCTTATTGAAATTTATTGATTGTAATCCCTTAACATTACAAGAGGAACCGTATCAACAAAATCAAAATGATCGACTAGGCTACTCATTTTCTTTGTTAAAAAGGATCCCTTTTCTGTTACTCATTTACTATGTTTTATTCTTGACCTTCATTGATTTATTGATTGACCTTCTTTACTATTCGCAGTTATAATATTGTTGATTTGCGTTCGGTAACCTGTTTCTACTTGCTCATCATTTTCATTTTATTTTGGCCTCTGAAAATGGATCTACAAGATTCGAAAACGTTCGGCCTACAGAGTAAGTAAATTCTACTTATTCTTAATAAAAATTTGACTGCAAGTCGTTGAATTCACTTAAAAAGTTAATATTAACAACGCAGTTCGTCATGGAACAAGAAATCCAGGAATTTTATTTTGTATTGATCGATTATTTATTGCTCAAACCGTCACAAATGGGTATGCTTAGTATCAGCCTATGACAGTCTTCCAACGTAGAGTTCATCCAATTAGTCTCCCACTCTATAAACCAATATATTTCGTTTATGATGGGTACGACCTACTCCATATTTTTGTTTAATTGTACTTTATAGTTTGATTGACATTGAAAATGAGGTGTCAGTCGAAATTATAGTGACAGGTTTCTATGTAATAAATCAGGTAGTGAAATATCAGACCTACCAATAAATCTACCACAATATCATCATCAGCAATACAATAGGAATTTTGACAAGTTTTAAAACTACAATACTGTTTTATTATTTATCCCCCAAAAACGTTTGCACATTTACAAATTATATTTTTTACAATCTTTTTATCAAATCTGTCACATTTTTCACAGATAGAAGCTTTATTTTTTGTTGTTGTCACAAAGAGTAATAAATTTCTATTCTAAAGTAATACGTTTAACTTTTGAGTTAAATCTGCAAAGCTACTGTGAGTGAATAGATTTATAATCTCAGCCTTCAAATACAAATACAAAAATTTATTATCTGGTACAGGGCACTCAATTCCACCCAATGTTCAACATGCACTCAATTAGGCTACCTTAATTTGAATTATTTTGTAATTATAATTCCAACAAGGATACAAACGGCTACCGAATGATTCGAGAATCGATATCTTGATATCGATATCTGATTCAGTTTGCAGACTACTACTGGTTTCAAACTACAAATCTAATTTTATCGATACGGTTGCAATGAGAAAGTACCAAACAACAACTAATAATAAAAAACGTGTTGGATATTGCCTCTACTGCGGGAGTTGGCACTTATATTATCGAATCATGCCAACTGCAAACTATGGTCGCTTTAAAAGTGAGTTGAACATTAGGGAGGCATTCAATAAAGGCACCAAACGTGTATTGGAAGCGATACTTTGAATGTTTTAATGGGCACCGCTTTGGTCGAATATTACTTTCATTCATCATATAAACGACTCGAACTGCTTGCCTCTGAGATCATTGAGAAGGTTGGTTTCATTTATTAGTAATCAAGATGGCATCGCTGTATTAGCAGAAGGAAATAGTGAACAATGATTAAGAGTGGGGGGAGTTGGGAAACTTAACATGAAACAATTTACAAGAATTTTTAATATAATTTAAATTATTGAAAATTATTTCTACTTTCGGACTTTTTTGATCCTTTTTCAAACCTTAGTTTTTCTTGTTTGTTTGCTTTTGTCGTTTCCTTTACTTTATGTCCCCTATTACCTTCTCTCCGACTTCCTCCTTCCCACCCTTCCTTCCATCTCTTTCTCTCCACCTTACCTCCTTGTCCCTCTCCTCCTCCTTTTCTCCTTTATCATCATCTTCTTCTTTCTCGTCCTCCTCCTCCTGCTCCACTTCTTTCCTCCTCCTCCTCATCCTCCTCCTTGCCCAACTCCTCCTCCTACTTCTCTTCGTCCTCCTCCTCTTTCTTCTCCTCTTTCTCCTTCTCTTCCCGCCTCGTCCTCCTCATTCTCCTCCTCCTCTTCTTCCTCCTCCTCGTTCTCCTCACCCTCCTCCTGCTCCTCCTTCTTCTTCTTCTCTCCCTCCTCCTCCTTCACCTTCTCCTCCTTCTCCTCCTTCTCCTCCTTCTCCTCCTTCTCCTCCTTCTCCTCCTTCTCCTCCTTCTCCTCCTCCTTCTCCTCCTCATACTCGTTCTACACCTCCTTCATCTCCTTCTCCTCCTTCTCATTCTCCTCCATCTCCTCCTTCTCTTTTTCCTTCTCTTTATTCCTCCTACACCTCGTTTTCCTCCTTCTTCTCCCTCCTCCTCCTCCTCCTCCACCCTCTTCTTCTACTTCTTCTTTCTTCTCCTCTCTCCTTTTCTCTCTTTTTCCTTCTTCTTGTCCTTATGTTCCTCTCCCCAACTCTACGACAATGTACCTAACTGCACCTACCTTAAATTTCTCAATTTTCTTCCCAATCTAATTTTTCCTTTGCGATTGGAATATAAATCGTTGAAAAAATATTCATGAACACAACTAATAGAACTTACAATAATTTTTCTTACTTTTCAGCTCTTTCCAATCTTCACCTTCTCCTTTTCTTTGTTTACTTCTTTATAATTTGCTTCCCTATTCTTTCAAACTCTTTCTTCTCCATCCTCTTTGCATTTCCTATTCTTATTTCCCTCTTTTTCTCCTCCTCAATTGTCTTTCAACTAAATACATTGCAATTCTGTTATCTCCTACATTTTTATCTATCATTTTAAGTACAGTAAAATAATTTCCTCCCTTCTGCTCCTCCATTTGAACAGCCCTTTATCCAATCTTCTCCGCCATCTCTTCCAACTTTTCTCTATCACTCGTTTATCTCCTCTCCCTCACTACATCTTTCCTTATCACTATTCTCTCTCTCTTTCTATCCTGCTCCATTACTTATTCACCTATCTGACGCCAAGCCTTTGGCAGAAGCCCATTAGCGATAGTAATTAATCGATTGTATTGTTCCACTTCCATTATCGCGATATCCTCATCGTAATTCTTCCTCCTTCTTCTTCTTCTTCTTCTTTTTAGCTGTATCCTGGGCGTGGACCAAGACTGCTGGGCGCTCCTGGTTCTTTGGCCATTATTCTTGGACCTACTACTTCTCCCTTCTTCCTTCTCTCTTCTTCTCCTTCTTCTCCTTCTTTTTCATCTACTCTTCATCTCTTCACAGCATTCAAAGTGCTTTCCATGCTATCTCTTCTCCGGTGACTGCATAACTCCTCCTTTATTGCCACTGTGCCATTCTTATCCTTGCTTGCGCTTAATCGATATACCGAAAATATCGATTGTAATCGATAATAAGTTATTCGATACCTCTGCTGCTGTTTTATAGGCCTAATAGCAACGGCTAAAATATCCGTGTCTATTATTTCCTTCTGTAACTACGGAATATATGTATATTTGTATGTATGTTTCCATTGAATGAATAACAAGGGTAGTTTCTTCATTCACTCTTTCTTTCTTCAAAACTCTACAAAAATAATAATAATAATAATAATAATAATTGTAATAAAAATAATAATAAAAATAATAATAATAATAATAATAATAATAATAATAGTAATAAAAATAATAATAATAATAGTAATAAAAATAATAAAAAATTATTAAAATAATAATAATATCTTACAATAAATGCCTTGTATTGGAATAAATTCTCCCCAAGTTTCACAAGTTGAAGAGTAATTTAATAATCAACACTAAACATAGGTGTCTACTTCAATTAACTTTTATGATTCCATTTTTATATAAATTTATGCATATTTCTCTCTCGTGTGTTAGTTATTTATTTGTGTGCTAAACCAAGACAAAAAAATATATCTATTCTCCAATATCCCCTTTGTAAGAACTGCCCATCATTATAATTCATTTCTTCTCAAAACTTTCAGATTACTTAATAGCTTGAATGAACATATAGATCCGTTTTCCAACACATTCAATGTATATAGAAAGAATTGTGAATTAATTTGTCTTGTCGCTCGGTTGAAGGACAATTGTTCAATTGTCAGTAACTTCGAACTAACTTGTGAGATACGAGCCGATATGGCCAAGTTTAAAATGAATGCTACTGTGCAGAAAGGTCTCCATGGTCTAGTGGTTAAGGCGCCCGACCGGCAATTGGGAGGTCCGTGGTTCGATTCCCGGTGGTGACTGATATTTTTGTACAATAGCATTCATCGATTTCCATCAGCTATTAAATACTGTTGTCAATATCCGCCATTGCGGAAGTCTTCAGTATAAACTGATAGCAATTAAAGGAATTCGAAATTAATAAATTCTGTTTAAGTAAATTTGTCAGTTTGTTCAATTGTCAGTAACTTCGAACTAACTTAGGTCTATTATGTTGTGAATAAGACTATAGAAAAACATTAATTTGTAAAAATTGATATTACTTTTGGTTTTCTTGTACAGCTACATTTTTAAAACAAAATATACCGTACATAGAATAAAATTATGTCAATAATTATTCCCATTATCTTGAACACGAAGTCTTCTGCCAGATTGAAGCACTCATTAAAAACACTATCAGTTTAGAAATAAACTTGTATGAGGGATTTCTTTCCAGGAGAGGTCTGTGTTCTCCTCTGACTTTAATTGTAATTATCAATTGCAAATGTAACAATAGTTGTATTTTTGGGTCCTGCGTTCCAGGATAATTATGATTCAAGTTTTGCTACTTGATTTGAAAAAATAAATTTAACAACCCAGACATTTCGAAAGTGCATCAAAAACAACACGTAGACAAAACCTTTTAGCCTCTCCCTGGTTCATGATAGATCAGTAGACCGATTGTAATACAAATACGAGTACATACAAACAAAGCGCAATGACAAAAAGGATCTCGGTATGACTCTGGGGCTTGTAGGGGATGTTTCATCCCTTCAAACCCCTCCAACCACCCCTAAAGAGACCGGAATCAAACAAGTAGTAGTTGACAAAGAGAAAGACAACAGTAATGGATGAGGATGCACAATCAATTGATGATGATGATGATGACGACATAAAGAAGATAAATGATTCGAAGTAGGGTGATTTTTCGACTGGGGGTTGTTGTTATGTGTGGAGAGGGGGTGGGAGGGATGAAATGGGGGGAGGGGTTGGCGCCACTCCCTTCGTCCGTTTGCCCGCGAAAAATAAACACAAAAGTAGTCTGGCAACAAACAAATAGACAGACAAAAGTAATGTGAACAAGTTTACAAAGGCAGATATCAAGGATGGTAAGGGTTGGTATTTGGAAAGAGGATGAGAGGGTCGAAAAAGAGAGGAAGAATGGTTGAAGAGAAAGAGGGCAAGATAGTGGATGATTAGTGTGAGATGAAGAGAGGAACATGAGGAGAAATTAGTATGGAGGATAGTTAGATTAGATCACTTTATTCATGATAAATTTACTATTTTTTTCAAATGTGTGCTTACATACAATATTTTAACATCACATGAATTCACAATTTAACATCACATCTGATAAATTTACAATTCTTTTTTCAAATGTGTGCTCTCATACAATATTTTAACATCACATTAATTCACAAGTTAACATCACACCTTATAAATTTACAATTTTTTTTTCAAATGTGTGCTTACATACAATATTTTAACATCACATGAATTCACAATTTAACATCACATCTGATAAATTTACAATTCTTTTTTCAAATGTGTGCTCTCATACAATATTTTAACATCACATTAATTCACAATTTAACATCACATCTGATAAATTTACAATTCTTTTTTCAAATGTGTGCTCTCATACAATATTTTAACATCACATGAATTCACAATTTAACATCACATCTGATAAATTTACAATTCTTTTTTCAAATGTGTGCTCTCATACAATATTTTAACATCACATTAATTCACAAGTTAACATCACACCTTATAAATTTACAATTTTTTTTCAAATGTGTGCTTACATACAATATTTTAACATCACATAGAAAGTAGACCTGGTTGATACAATTTATATTTTGTTGGAAATATTAAAAGTGATTTAAAGGTTAGAGCTAATGAAATGAAATTCTAAGTGATGCATTTTCATGAAAAGGCGAAGTTTGGACAAAAATTCGTCCATTCGAGCATTTAACCTTAAGAGAGAAAGAAATGAAGATGAGAAAAAAAGGAAGAATGCGAAAAGAGGTGGAAGAGAGGAGAGAGTATTGTGTTTTGTAGGGCAGATAGTAATTGATAGAGAAAGAAGAGTATAAAGTTGTAAAAACAGAATAAGTAATTTATTTTTTTTAATAAATATTTTAAATAAAATATTTTATTCATTTAAATAAAATATTTTTAAAAAACCTCTCCCCAGAATTTTTTTGAAGATACTTGAAAAGGTAGAGTAGAAGAATAATGAACATTGAAAAAAAATATATGGGAGAAGAATATTGAGGAGGTATGAATAAATAGAATAGATAAAGAACTGGAAAGAAGGTAATAATAATATTGGAAGAAAAGGTGAAGATTGGATAAAATGGAGAGATTAGATAAGATTTCTTTAAAATTGGTTTAAAGAAAAAAAAGAGGAGAAAAAAGTGAGAAAAAGGATTAGACACAGTGATTATACGAATACAAGATTGAGTGAAAAGTTAAGGGAACAAGAAAAAAGTTAGGGGAATGGAATTTTTCTTTTTTTTTGAGGATGAAGCCCACATAGGTCTGAGTCCTGTGCGTGGGTAATGAGTTGGATGATGGTGATTGATGAACTGGACCTACAGTTTTAGGTGGGTTCCGAACCACCGGGAAGTGATTTTACAGCAGAGAACAGTGTCTTTTTTGCTGGCCAATCTAATCGGTCACCGTTACAAACAGGACCTACGAGAACGCAGCTTAGCTCTCTGATTGAACAGATACCTGCTACGGCTCGCGGCTATCACTTCCCTATAAAATTGCAGGTGACGAGAGAATATCAATCCATTTTAATGAAGAGAAAATATCTGTCCTAAATTAAATCATTCATGAAAAGATAAGTAGTGGGAAAGAGGAAAAGAGAAAAGAAGAGAAAGAGTGTGAGAGGAAGAGGAAGGATGGGTGAGGGAGAGAGAAAGACAGAGAATCTGAAAGATCAGAACAAGAAGACTAAGAGAAAGAAAAAGAACAAGTGACCAATTCAAATGGTAAGAATTGGAAATGATGGAATATTGTTGAAAATAGAAAAGAGGATATTGTAATAAAATAGGTGATGATCAAGGGGGAGGGATGAGGAAAGAGAAGAAAAACAACGAACCAAGAGAGAGGATGATAGATAAAGAGAGAACGAATTTGGGAGGGAGGATTGAAAGAAAGATCAATTGAAGCATAAGAGCCATCCATTTGTCCTGGGGACTCATTATCTGTGCATCCGATTGGTTCCCAGTTCGACTCCCTGTTTTTGCCGAGATCAAAGAGATTTGTTAAGAGTATTGTTTGCTATTTATAATTCCTAAGGGACATTCTATTGTAAACATCATTAGAAGGGCTGCTTATTATAGGGCGCGCTACAAGTTGGAGGGTGCAAGACAGGGAGCAAGTTGAGGTGGTGTAGTGAAGATGGGTTCTGAAAGATTGCTGTTCTACAGCTGTTGATGTTTGTATTATCTATAAGAAACGTAAAATATCTAGAAAGTAAGAATGCCAATGCAAGAGCTGTAAAGACATAGGATTTTAATACTGTTAATAGCTCCAGTATTGGGGAGTTCAGAACTTATAGTATTAGAGAATCCAGGGATTAATATTGATTTATTAGATTTTTCTAGGTTCAAAATGTTGTAGTTGGATCAGAGTCTGGTGTGAAATGAATTTTGCTAAAGTTCTATGGAATATTTTTATTTTTTTTTGAGGATGAAGCCCACATAGGTCTGAGACCTGTGCGTGGGTAATGAGTTTGGATGATGGTGATTTATGAGTTCGACCTACAGTTTTAGGTGGGTTCCGAACCACCGGGAAGTGATTTTCAGCAGAAAACAATATTGATGATGATAATGATGATTTTTTTTGTAGATTACGTCTTGGAGACTCCAGTTAAGGAGTATAAGACAAGTCAGACCAACAATATTATACACTAGATACCATAATTACCATATCAATTAGTTGAGTTGAGGCTTAATTTTGATGTGAAAGGAACTCTTGTACAATATAAAAAGCTTTATCAACTAAATATTTTTCCAATTGTTTTTTAAATATTTCTATATTTTCAAGACTCCTTAAAAACTGCGGTAGCTTGTTGTAGAGTTTCCTACCAATATAACTAGGTTTTTGTTTGAATAAGCTACTATTGTGACTCACCAGGTGATAATCTCCTCGGCTTCTTGTATTATAATCATGTACATCAAGATATTGGTTAATATTAAATATTAATTAATTATTAATTATTAATTATTAATAAATATTGATGATAATGATGATGGTGACGATGACGATGACGATGACGATGACGATAAACTAACCCAACTAATTAACTAAACCCAACAACTAACTAAACTAACCTAACCTGATTTGAACTAAAGTACTAAAGTGCAATTACCTATAGCATACTATAGCATACCTATAGCAGACTCCAGTTAAGGAGAATAAGACAAGTCAAACCAACAATATTATACACTTGATACCATAATTACCATATCAATTAGTTGAGTTGAGGCTTAATTTTGATGTGAAAGGAACTCTTGTACAATATAAAAAGCTTTATCAACTAAATATTTTTCCAATTGTTTTTTAAATATTTCTATATTTTCAAGACTCCTTAAAAACTGCGGTAGCTTGTTGTAGAGTTTCCTACCAATATAACTAGGTTTTTGTTTGAATAAGCTACTATTGTGACTCACCAGGTGATAATCTCCTCGGCTTCTTGTATTATAATCATGTACATCAAGATATTGGTTAATATTTAATGATGATGTTGATGGAGATGATGATGATGATGATGATGATGATGATGATGACGATGACGATGACGATGACGATGACGATGACGATGACGATAAACTAACCCAACTAATTAACTAAACCCAACAACTAACTAAACTAACCTAACCTGATTTGAACTAAAGTACTAAAGTGCAATTACCTATAGCATTTGCTGACGTTATGGCTCTTACTGCAAATGATTGTGTAGATACAAATTAAAGAATTGACAAAACAAGCAGCAAAAGTTGTTCTGAACATCTCCTTAGAAACAACTAAAATTCTAGGATATATTAGAGACTCGCCAATCTTTTTGAAAATTAATAATCAGAGAATTGAGAGAGTGGAAAACTTTGATTATCTAAATGAATGGATAAGTTGGAATTCAGGAGAAAAAAAGCCAGGCAATCCAGGATTCAAAAAAGGAAATTGCCTTTCAGTTGTCCAAAAACACAAAAGCCCAATAGAAAATCACTGTCTTTGAACTAAAAATTTAGTAAAAACTTAAAAAACACTTTTAGGTAGAAATTAACTTACGTTATGGCGTGGCGGCCGTTTCATTCTGTTGGTAATAGCATCGTCACTTCTTCAGGCGACCCACAGTACACTCTGTATACTGTACCCTCTGAGTGTACTGTGGGTCGTCTGACGATGCTCTTGACAACAGAGCGAAACGGCCGTCACGCCATAACAAGAGTCAATTGTTTTGGAGGACGAAGCCCACATAGGTCTGAGACCTGAGCGTGGGTAATGAGTTGGATGATGGTGATTAATGAGCTGGACCTACAGTTTTAGGTGGGTTCTGAACCACCGGGAAGTGATTTTACAGCAGAGAACAGTTTCTCTTTTGCTGGCCGATCTAATCGGTCACCCTATATAAAGATATCTTTATCTGATTGAACCAAAGTAAACGAATATATAAACATAATTATTCAAAATGATGTTAAAATGCAATGGTAGACGCAGTATTGTACTAAAGTCTGCCATTTATTTTTCAACCGGTTGTAAATAAAAAAATAAATATCATGTCTTGAGAGTCACAATAATTATTTGAAGGAAGTAAAAGTACTGAATTAACTAGAGCAACACTTTCAAGTCCGTTTAGGAAGTTAAAAGTTTTTGGAAATTATTGTGAATTGATTAAAAATTTGGATCAGAAGTCCATAATTAATTGTAATCAGTGGCTTTGTTTCCAAAATGTGACAGTTAGTAAAATAATAGTTTGAAGTCAAAAAGTTCATTTTTTTTTGAGGATGAGACCTGTGCGAGGGTAAAGAGTTGGATGATGGTGATTTATGAGTTGGACCTACTTTTAGGTGGGTTCCGAACGACCGGGAAGTGATTTTCAGCAGAGAACAGTGTCTTTTTTGTTGGCCAATCTAATCGGTCACCGTTACAAACAGGACCTACGAGAACGCAGCTTATCTATCTGATTGAACAGATACCTGCTACGGCTCGCGGCTATCACTTCCCTCAGTTATCACTTAGGCTACCACTTCATATGATTTTAAGTTTGTCTGTTCATTCGAGATGCTTGATTTACTTAGTTCGTCAATATAGTGTTAGTAAGGTTTGTTCTGCGCCTTTAAACTTCATTTCAAATCCTTCGATGATGCTGAGTTCTTACCTCAAGATTTTACGCGTATGAAACAAAACTAATACGAGAATAAACTTAATTCTACCTTTTATTAACATTTAAAATTCCAATCCTCCTTCTCTCATACGATATCATAATATTTCTTCAGTCTATTCATTTCTACTCATTTTTTTATCCAGCGCCTTTTGTTCCCAGCAATAAATTAACAATTTCAACAAATTGCGCGCTCGCTATGCACGCCAAATCGTTCTCAATTACATAGATAGTACATTAACATTCTTACCAGATCCCCGCAACTTGTGAGAGGATTTATTGCTGTGGGGGAACCACGGAGGAACGGAACAATTTATTATCAGGTGGAAATTCGGCGATTGCTCGCTTCTTCCTCCTTCATTCACCTCTCCCCTACTGTGATTCCATCTTCCATTATCTGTTCTTCTAATCCTCATCATTCTTTGTTCTCTATCTTTACTTTCGTTTCATCCTCTTTTATTTCTTTTTTATCCTTCCCTGTATTCACAACCTTCCCACATTCATCTTCACACCACGCTACTGGTCTACCTCTGTTGGAGGTTAAATGGAAGAGAGGGCCGGCTGCGCCCTAACTTCACCCGCCAAGGAAAATGAAGGAATGAAGAATATTCTATGTTCTACTTCTTTTGCTCCTCCTATTATTCTTTGTCCTTTTAATATTGACCTTTGTACTTTTGATATTGTTCTTTTTTCTTGTTCTTGTTGTTGTTGTTTTTGTTTTTGTTCTTGTTCTTGTTCTTGTTCTTGTTCTTGTTCTTGTTCTTGTTCTTGTTCTTGTTCTTGTTCTTGTTTTTGTTCTTGTTCTTGTTCTCCTTCCATCTACACCTCTTCCAAAGCCTTCAGCGCCGCCATCCCTTTCCCTCTTTTTCTAACCCGTCCTCGTTCTCCTTTTCTCACCCATGCACAGTTCAAGCTGGCCAGGACCGACCGCCCGATTTTATTAATAGCCTTTCTTCTGGTTGTCAGCCTCATAGAAGATTCGCGTGGTGGAAGGAAGATTCTCTCGCTCGTGCTCGTGAGTGTGCATGTGTGCACTTGCCTTTTTCCTCTCCTCTGCACATATAATCATTATATAAATTTCTAATTCTTGCACGTAGCGAGCGCAATAAACTAGCCTCGTGTGTGACAGGTGCCTTGGCCTGCCGCGCCACAAAAATAATGCGTTCTAAGACGCGGTTTCACCAACTTTACCATCATGATCAGAACATACCGAATAATTTAATATACAACATCAATGTAGCACAAAATATAGGAGCATACTATTGCTCATTGCTGGGACTGAGATAGCTATTGTACAAAGATTTTAGAGCAAAATAAGTTAAATTAAAAAACGTGAATGATTAAATGAATCAATATTTCCTATTATTTCATACAATGGAAAATGACTCACTCTCCACTAAACTATACATTGATCAATACATTTATATTCTATTTTTCTTCATCACATCATTGTTCTTCACACAATGTTCCAAAAATTCATTGAATATTTATCATTTACAATTTATACAATATTCATTGAGTAGGCCTGTAGGAGTCTTCTTCTGTTACTTTTCTTCTTTCTCTTTGAAATTTCACATTCCCATGAGCTGCTTTTAGAAAAATCTTGAAAACGTTCCTATTATATAGCCTAGAATACTGATATATAATATATATTATACATTTTTATATTAATACTGATATAATAAATGAGAATAGGGCGGGTGTCCACGGACGACTATCGCATGTGGTATGTGGGTACTACTGACCGGGAATGCGAAGAATGCGTACCACAAATCGCGCTCACTGGTGTCCACGATGTGTTATGTGGCGGCTGCTGCTCTGCTATTATAAGATTTGTAAGATGGGTTGGCAGTATTCCTTATAAAACAACCTCTCAATAACAAATACCTCCCAACAGCGAATTTTTTCTCAGAATAATCCACTTCGTTATACAGAGGTACTTTGTCCAATAGTGACAAGTAAGTTATCGTTGAAAGTTGCATAAAATATGCTAACTTTGTTTTCTCTTGGCATCTTTTCGAAAAATAACAAGTTTTTGTAAAATTGGGCTGTAAATAATTGAAACGGCCACCTCTTTGGAACAATTTAAGATTTTTAAGAGAATTCTGTATGAAAATTTGTTTCTTATAACAAAAATATTAATGCAAAATTTCAACGTTGTATCTCAAACAGTTATTGAGTTATGATTTTTTTTGTAAACAATAAAATACAGACAAACAGAAAACCAAGCATCGTAGATCCATGTTTATATTGTAAAAATCATTTGTCTTGATTTATAATAAAATGTTCCAGAGAGTTCCAGAGAGTTCCAGAGAGTTCCAGGATACTTTGTATATTTTATAATATGATTAGGCCTTCCAAATGATAAAAAAAAGTAAATTTTTACTCTACTGTTTTTGTTTCATTAATTTAACTTGTGTTTATATTTCACCACAAAGGCCTACTACTATCATTATTTCATTTTGCTTAGAAATAAGTAATTTTACAACAATCTTTTACAAAAATTTCTCCACCTTTTAGTGACTCATATCCCGGGACCATGATAGTGCACAGATCTTCCCATGCTTGATGTTTAGAATGTTTATTAGAATATTCCGGTGAATGAAAATTCCAAAGCGCCGGCCTACACTCAATTTCTATAATGAAACGTTCTGTGTCAAATTCAATCATATTTATAACATCAAATATAATATAAACGCACAAACACTGGGACAGAATGCAGAAAAAATCGTCCAGATTACAAGGGAAACAGGCTGCGACTACCACAAAAGCTAGGGGACAGTGGTATGCACGGCGAGTCGGTACCACTAGCGCACCTCATAAAAAACCGACGACAAAACGCGTGGTCCGTGGACACTGATAGACGCGACTGCCATTGTTTCAAATGTACTGACCGGAGCTGCGATTTCGGACCGACAATTTCAAGAATTGTGGTCACTACGTCCTTCTGCGATTGTCGTCCGTGGACACCCGGCCTTAATTCTGCAGTATTTTAATTAGCACCACTCATCATTCACTCTTCTTATCTCATTATTTCATTTTGAATTTTTTTCATGCTTTCGCAGATAAGTTCTCTCAAATAAAACTAAATTGAATTTAAATGCTGGTAATGCACTTGTTATAATTCGGTTTCATATTTTCTTTGAATTGTAAAATACTTTTGTAAGCAGTGTGAATATTACGTATGTTTGAATTTTTTAATAAACTTTTTGAACTTTTGAAAAGTCACAATTTTGAGCCCGAATAGCTGATAAACCTCGGTTTAGCCGGGACGTGTAATCCCACAATGCTTTCAACATCTTAAACGTTTTTGGGCTTTAATTTTCTAAACGTAAACCTGCTTTGTTGACCTGATTTAGCCGTAACATATATACAAAAACTGTTTTTCTATCTTTGATATCAGCTTAAATATTCAAATAACATGTGAAATAAATTACCACCACATAATATGTATAGGCTTATATAACAGAAATGTGTACAAGACATTATAATATTCGTGGATTTCTTGTTCCACAACGATCTGCGTTGTTAATAT
The DNA here is from genome assembly GCA_948455865.1 of Conomelus anceps. NCBI lineage: Eukaryota > Metazoa > Arthropoda > Insecta > Hemiptera > Delphacidae > Conomelus > Conomelus anceps. The sequence continues at coordinate 28,325,243 of OX418227.1, read as the reverse complement.
TAATTTTTAATTAATTTAAATTTATATAATTTATATTAATTTTAAAAAAAAATTATAATTTTTATTGTAAATTCAACGACTTACATTAGATTTTAATTGTGAATAAATAATATTTCTACTCACTTTTGACTAAACGTTTTTGAGTCATGGAGATTCACCTTCAAAGGTGTCCTAGATCTGGGAAATTTATTGAATTTACAATAAAAAGTTAACAGTAATTTTTCTTTTTTTTTCGGAAGATGAAGCCCACATAGGGCTGAGACCTGCTTGTGGGTAATGAATTGGATGATGGTGATTGATGAGTTGGACCTCCAGTTTTAGGTGGGTTCCAAACCACCGGGAAGTGATTTTACAGCAGAGAACAGAGTCTTTTTTGCCGGCCAGTCTAATCGGTCACCCCTACAAAGAGCGCCTAGGGGTTTCGTAGCTTATCTCTGATTGAACAGATACCTGCTACGGCACTCGGCTATCACTTCCCTATTTTGAGAGCAGAGTAAAATAGCCTATTGTAAGCAATTAATTACTCTGCTATTGACACTTTTATGGTGTTTTACTTGGTAATTTGTAGAATGTTCTAGTTGTTTGATTAGAAATGAATGGAGTCTTATCGATTATTGTGGAAAGTTCGAGTTTTCTTGATTGTTTATTTTAGAAATCGGTAGAAGTTGGTAGAGATATCTCAATTATGATAAAGTATATAAATAGAGGAGGACTCTTGTAAATGAGTTCAGTCTTGTTTGAAATTCGTCGTGATAAACAAGTTGTGTGAGTTCTATATTGTGATAATTCTTTCTCTGTGTCTATAGTGAATAATTGTGTAAATAAAGTTCGAGTGATAAAATTAAGTGTTGCCAGCGTTATTTTAGACATAGAACCTGTAACACTCTGATGTAAATAGTATAGTAATTGAAAGAATCATTATTTCACTTAATAGAATTGATGAGCATCATGCCTTTCTCCGTGCAATATATAACTTCTCAGTTGTAGTTATAGTGATAATTCCGAATCTCCAACAACTCCCCCCCCCCCCCCCCCCCCAACCAAGAAAAAAAAAGAAATCGATTACAATCAGACACTTTTCAAAACCTCAGCTTGAAAACGATTGTGCCCCATGTTTTGTCATGTTTGAGTGAGTAAAACTATTTGTGAATGAAGAAGAAGATCGTGTCAAATGAGAAAGGGAATGATTAGAGCAGGAGAGTGAAGTATAAATTAAGAAACCGTTCCCAGCGTAAGTGAAACAACTCGTATCATAGCTGATGGGAGGATCTCTTTTCTACTCCTCCTCCTCCCCTCCTCGTCCTACTCCCCCTCCCTACTCCTCCCCCTCCTACTCCTCCCCCTCCTATTCCTCCCCCTCCTACTCCTCCCCCTCCTACTCCTCCCCCCTCCTACACCTCCCCCTCCTACTCCTCCACCACCTCCTCTACAACCGCCTCATCATCATCCTCCTCCTCATTCCCCTCCACCCTCTTCATCTTTCCTCTCTTCCTTCACACTCCTAAATCTTCGCTTATTTGTCTACGTTGATTACTTGAATAAATGATTCAAATCAAATCCAACACAGCGCGTGCATTCCTGGGTCAAAAGTTAAAAGCTTTGCCATTTCAAATGAACTGGACCCGTTTCAGGATGAATAGCGAACAAGAGGCATGACAGAGTGACAAGGATAGACAACTGTGTGTTGTTTCTGTTCACTTCTTTCTTCGCACAAATTCTGCTGTCTATTTTTATACAGTATTATATCCTTCATTGATTACTGACCGTGGTCAAAGGCGGACAACTGATGTCCTGATTCAATCGTGAATGAAAAATTTCAACTATAAAATAGATTTTTATCTGAACTAACAGATCAACACTGTTTTATTTTTCGTGTTTTTCACATGTCACTATAATACGTGTTTACTAAAGAAGATGATGAAAAATTAGAAGAAGGAGATGGAGAAAAAAAGAAAAAGAAGAGGAGAGGAAGAAGACAAAGAAGAGGAAGAAGAGGAAGAAGAGGAAGAAGAGGAAGAAGAGGAAGAAAAGGAAGAAAAGGAAGAAGAGGAAGAAGAGGAAGAAGAGGAAGAAGAGGAAGAAGAGGAAGAAGAGGACGAGGAGGGAGAAGAGGAAGAAGAGGAAGAAGAGGAAGAAGAGGAAGAAGAGGAAGAAGAGGAAGAAGAGGACGAGGAGGGAGAAGAGGAAGAAGAGGAAGAAGAGGAAGAAGAGGAAGAAGAGGAAGAAGAGGGAGAAGAGGAAGAAGAGGAAGAAGAGGAAGAAGAGAAAGAAGAGGAAGAAAAGGAAGAAAAGGAAGAAAAGGAAGAAAAGGAAGAAGAGGAAGAAAAGGAAGAAGAGGAAGAAGAGGAAGAAGAGGAAGAAAAGGAAGAAGAGAAAGAAGAGGAAGAAGAGGAAGAAGAGGACGAGGAGGGAGAAGAGGAAGAAGAGGAAGAAGAGGAAGAAGAGGAAGAAGAGGGAGAAGAGGAAGAAGAGGAAGAAGAGAAAGAAGTTTTTAGTTGTTCATTTTTTTTTCTGAAGATGAAGCCTACATAGGTCTGAGACCTGTGCGTGGGTAATGAGTTGGATGATGGTGATTGATGAGTTGGACCTACAGTTTCAAGTGTGTTCCGAACCACCGGGAAGTGATTTTCAGCAGAGAACAGTGTCTTTTTTGCTGGCCAATCTCATCGGTCACCGTTACGAACAGGACCTACGAGAACGCAGCTTATCTATCTGATTGAACAGATACCTGCTACGGCTGGCGGCTGGAAGAGGAAGAGGAACTACTAGAATGTAGGAGAAGAGGAAGAAGAGGGAGAAGAGGAAGAAGAGGAAGAAGAAGGAGAAAAGGAAGAAGAGGAAGAAGAGGAAGAAGAGGAAGAAGACGAAGAAGACGAAGAAGAGGAAGAAGAGGGAGAAGAGAAAGAAGAGAAAGAAGAGGAAGAAGAGAAAGAGGAAGAGGAACTACTAGAATGTAGGAGAAGAGGAAGAAGAGGGAGAAGAGGAAGAAGAGGAAGAAGAGGAAGAAGAAGGAAAATTGGAAGAAGAGGAAGAAGATGAAGAGGAAGAAAAGGAAGAAGGGGAAGAAGGGGGAGAAAAAGAAGAAGAAGAGGAAGAAGAGGAGGAAGAAGAGAAAAAAGAGGAAGAAGAGGAAGAAGAAGAAGAAGATGAAGAGGAAGAGGAACTACTAGAATTCTCAAAGAAAAATAAAAAACTTCAATAATTTATTATAAATTTGCGCTAGATAAAAACGATTGTTTTTTTTGAGATTACGTCTTGGAGACTCCAGTTAAGGAGTATAAGACAAGTCAGATTAACAATTATTATACTATTATACACTAGTTACCATAATTACTATATCAATTAATTTTGATGTGAGGCTTAATTTTGATATGAAAGGAACTCTTGTACGCTACAAAGAGTTTTATCAACCAAATATTTTTTCAATTGTTTTTTAAATATTTTTATATTTTCAAGACTTTAAAAACTGCGGTAGCTTGTTGTAGAATTTCCTACCAATATAACTAGGTTTTTGTTTCAATAAGCTACTATTGTGACTCACCAAGTGATAATATCTTCGGTTTCTTGTATTATAGTCATGTACATCAAGATTTTGGTTAATATAATTCGTTTTTACATATAAAGTAGCTTCATACACATATAAGCAGGGTAGAGTTAGGAGACCAAGTCTCTTGAACAACGGCCTACATGAATCTAATCTATTTACTCTTTCTATACAACTAACCGCTTTCTTTTGGATCTTAAACACCCTATCAACGTTTTGTTTTGATGAATTACCCCATACTAAGATAGCATACCTAATATGTGACAGTAAGAGCCCATGGTAAGCTGTAAAAAGTAACTTTTTGTCATTCAATCTAGCGAGCTAGGACAAATACCCCATATGAAATTTTACAACATATTTTCTCAATGTTTCCCAGGTCAATCGTTTATCCAACAAAACCCCTAGAAATGCAATGTTTTGTTCCTGGTCTAGTTGATTATCGTTGGTTCAGGTACTCAAATATAACAGTTATGTTAGGGAAAGACGCTACTCAGCTTAGCAGCTTGGCTACATTGATTTTTTTTTAAAGTTAATTACCATTGAATTTTTTTTATTTTTATTTTGTCCTACGAAGTATCATTTCAATTTGAGTTTATTGATGGAATGCTATCTATTACTGTCACAGATTGTTTTAAGAATAATTTTGTGAAATATTGTCGTGTAAAGTTGGAGCTTGCCGGGTGTTTCTTTTTAGGGCGGTGGTGAATCTATTCCTTACGAGCTGAATTTAAGATCTTACATCAGAGATGGAATAATAGTAGATTATGCAACGATTTTATTTTGACCCTTATTAAAGCACGAGTTAGATGTAAGTTATAACACGAGCGAATGCGAGTGTTATAAATATCTCACGAGTGCTTTAATGGCCAAATAAAATCGTTGCATACACTATTTTATCTACGACCACTAGTATACATTCAATTAAAACAATTCATTTTACCTGTGACTGTCAGAGATACCTAACCTCTCATCTCAAATATGAGAAGTTATAGTAGATTGTTAGGTTAAAGCAGCTGGTGTAGCAGTTTGATCAAATCAGCTGATAGTTTCACAATATTGAATTACGATATTGATTCCATCAAAAATGCTTCTGATTGGTCCAGAACCCATGTTATAATGTAGAACCTGTACTATAATGAGCTCTTTATGCAACGGGCTTCAAAAAGCATTTCGAAAAGATAGCTGTTTTGGCATCAATTGTGAAACTGTAATGTATACATTATGACATGATCGTAGATAAACTAATTTTATTATAACCAAAATTTAATTTTTTGTGATGGTTTTCAAAAATTTTGGAGAGAGTAACAATTTTAAAAGCTGTAACCAAACAAATACAACTGAAAATCAGAAAAAGACAGGTTTTTTGTTGCACTGGAAGGGTGTGAAGATGTGATTGCTTCTTAAATTTCGTCAGCGAAGTACACAAAGCAAGATTAACGGTGTGTATTAGTTAATGTCACCTCGAAAGGTAATAAGTAGCAGCTTGTCCTTCATTCTATATGGGAGGACACCAGCCAATCTGTCACTGGGCATTGTTGGGCCACCTACCAAATATCTCATTGTAGACAGATGGCTGATTCACGTATTCAAGGCAGAGTTACACAAACAAATATAACAGTAGAGCAGTAGTAGTGGGTCTTGCGGCAATCCTGTTCTGTAGAAAGAACATTGAGGGGAACGTGATTTACGCAATATGAGAAGGGTGAAGAGTAAAGAAGAAGACGCAGAAGAAGAAGAAAAAGATGAAGGAGGGAAGGAAAAAGGAAGAGGACAAAAAAAGCTTAGAACAAGAAGAAGAGGGGAAAATTAAGACAAAGAAAAAGAAGAAGAAAGAGGATAATAAATAAGAAAAGGATCAAAAGGAAGAGAAAGAGGATGAGAAGGCAAAATAACAAAAATTATGAGAATAAGAGCAGAAAAGAAGAAGAAAAGAATAACAAGAAGAGGAAAATAAGACAAAAACAAAAAATAACAATAAGAAGAAAAGGAGAAAAAAGATAATGAATAGGAAAAGGATCGAAAGAAAGGAGAAGAGGACGAGAAGGCAAAATAACAAAAAAAATGAGAATAAGAACAAAAAGGAAGAGAAGAAAAAAAAAGAAAATGTAGAGAAAGAAGAAGAGGAACGAAAAGAAGGAGAAGAACAGAAGAAAAAAGAGTAGAAGGAGAAGAAAGAGAAAAGAAAGTAAAGAAGAAGGGTAAAAAGAAGAAGAAAGAGGAGAAGAAAAAAATGAAGTCGAAGAAGAAAAATCAATAGAGAAAGAAGATAATAAATAAGAAAAGAGTCAAAAGAAAGCAGATGAAGACGTGAAGGCTAAATAGTAAAAAGAAAAAGAAGATAAAGAAGAAGAAAAGTAGAAGACGAAGATGAGGAAGAATAAGAAGGGGAGAGAGAGGAATTAGAAGAAGATGGAGGAGGGAAAGAAGAAGGAGGAGGTGAAGGAGAAGGAAAAAACAGAAGTGGTGGCAGAAAAAGGAGAAGAAGAAGAAGAAGAAGAAGAAGAAGAAGAAGAAGAAAATAAGAACAAAGGGTAAAAAGAGCATGAAGAAGAAAAATATGAAGAAAAGAAGAACAATAAGAAAAAAGAATAGGAAAAGAAGAACGAGAAGAAAAGGAGGAGGAAGGAGTAGAAGAAGGAGGAGGAGGAGGAGGAGAAGAAGAAGGAGAAAAACTGAAGTAGTGGCAGAAAAAGGAGAAGAAGAAGAGAGGAGAAAGAAGAAGAGGGAAAGAAGAAAGTGAAGAAGAAGGGTAAGAAGAAGTAGAAAGGGGAGAAGACAAAAACGAAGACGAAGAAGAGAATGAGAGAGTGGACAATAAACGAGAAAAGGAAGAAGGGAAGATGATGGTGACAGAAAAGGAGAAGAGGACGACAATACAGAGGGAGAAGAAGACGACAATACAGAGGGAGAAGAGGAAGAATAAAGTGGAGAAGCTGATGATGAAGAAGAAGAAGATAATAGGAGAAGTAGTAGTGGAAGAAGGAAAATTATGAAGAAGAAAATTAGGAGAAGAAGAAGAAGAAGGAGGAAGAGGAGGTGGTGGAGGAGGAGGAGGAGGAGGAGGAGAAGGAGGAGGAGGAGGAGGAGGAGTAGGAGGAGGAGGAGGGGGAGGAGGAGGAAGAGAAGAAGACAAAAACAAAACCGATTAAAGAGAAATAGAGAAAAGGCAATGAAGAAGAAAAAGAAGAAGAGGAAAGTAGAAGAGAACGAGGGAGCAGAATAACAAGAAGATTAAAATTAAGAAAAGTAATAAAAAAATGAAGTTTCAAGTTGAGAAGGAGACGAAGAGAAAAAGAAGATGACAATGATAGATAAATGTCGGGGGTTTCAAGAGCATCCCAGTTTTTAGTTTACAATTGGTATTGTGTTACACCTTGACGTACTGAAGGTGAATAATGATTGCGATGATGATGATGATGATGATGATGATGATGGTTTATAAATAGCCAAATGAACGTGGAGACGACAAATGAATGAATGGTAAGGAAGGGTGCAACAAACACTGACAAAGGATGGTGCAACCGAATGATAGTTGAGATAAATAGTTTGGAAAGAGGATGCCACAGTGATAATGGCGGTGTGGAAGGGTGCAGGGGGACAGAGATTGAATGGGAGTGAGAATGGAGAATAGAGGGAGAGAGAGAGTGTGTGTGTGTGTGAGAGAGAATGTGATTAGGTTCAACCATGTCTGCATTTGATCTCTTGAAAAATAGGATGTTGAAATATATTTGAGAGCATGATGTTGATGAGGAGGAAGAAAGAGATTGGATGAGAATTTGAGAAATAGCCAAAGAGAAGAAAAGAGTGAGAGGGAATAGTGACGGATAAATATTAAAAAGAAGTGATAAGACTCAAAGAGCGATTGGCTGTCTTAGAACAATGAGGGAAGGGGAAAAGTAAAGGGAAATAATGTAAAATTGAAGGAAGAGTTATTAACAAATTATTATGTTCTTGAACAAAAAGCAAATTTGTATGTGAGTAAAGTAGGGAATAAAGGAAAGAAAATTAGAATAAAAAGAGAAGGAAAAGATTAAAATTCTATGAATTTGGGGATGGAGAATATTATGTGAAAATACTGTGGAAGAAAGAATGGTTCAAGCAGGAACGAAGAAATACCAATGAAGGAAACAGAGAAAGTAGAGTAATGTCAGAGTAGATGAAAAAATAGAGAACAAAGTGTGAGTTGGAGGAGTTAGTGATAAAGTGTGAAGAGAATATTACATTTTAGGGAGTGACAAAATAATAATTTAAAAATTGAAGAAGATTATTAGAGGAAAAGTGGAACAGGATTATAATGAGGAGGTAGAATAGGAAACTTCTGAAAGAAGTTAGGTATCGGAGAATAGAAGAAAATAAATAAGAAATGGAAGAACTACCGTAGAAAAAGATTAAGCGTGTTGTGAGAGAGGAAGGAAGATTAAAGAAAGGAAAGGGTAAAAGATAATAGAATAGAATGGAAATGACTGCCTTCATTTGGTATGTGGGAGGGCGAAGTTAGAGCGCAGCCGGCCCTCTCTGCCACTCAGCCCTCAAAGAGGAGTGGGGAGGATTCATTCATTCATATTCATTTATTTATTCATTCACATTCATTTATTCATTCATTCAGAAATTAAAAAAAAAACGGCAAGAATTTTCTTTGTAGTGGCGAAGGTGATACTGTGAAAAATATCCATAATGAATAATAAGACATGAAGTTTTCACAACCACATTTTATGAAAAAAAAAAATAAGATACTAGTTTCGGTTGTTACACCATTATCAATCTCAATCAAACTCTCTTTCAAATAGAAAGAATTTAGTATTAATAATAATATCAGTATTAATATTGTAGCGAATATGAAAATGGAGAGAAAGAAGGATTAGTGGTTCTCGGTGTTATCTGCTATGTAAATGTTTACTTCTAAGCAATTAATTACTCTGCTTTTGACACTTTTATGGTCTTTACTTTGTGCTTTGTAGAATGTTCTAGTTGTTTTATTAGACATTAATGGAATCTTATCGAATATTGTGGAAGGTGTGAAGGCCTTTCATTTTTTATTTTAGAAATCGGTAGAAGTTTATAGAAAAGTTGAGAGATATCTCAATTATGGAAAATTATATAAATAGAGGGAGACTTTTGTAAATTAGTTCAGTCTTGTTTAAAAATCGTCGTGATAAACAAGTAGTTCAGTTGTTGTTCTATAGAAAAATCGAGAGATATCTCAATTATGGAAAATTATATAAATAGAGGGAGACTTTTGTAAATTAGTTCAGTCTTGTTTGAAAATCGTTGTGATAAACAAGTAGTTCAGTTGTTGATAAGTGGCAGTAGTGACAGTTCCCGTTAATACAGACAGTGAAATCCCGTTGGCGCTATTACAAACCACGCAATGAACTTTCGTTGTCTGTAGTGATAATTCTCTTGACAGTTCTATAGTGATAATTCTTTTACCTATTACTGTATTACGGACTTGTGCTACGTAAGTTAATTGTTCTTCCTCGACGTTTCTTTTTGAATATTATTGGACAGTTTATTGTACAGTTATTATTTAATATTAGATCGGCCTTTTGACATTTAGTGATTGATTTTTTGTATGGTAATATTGAAAACTCGTTTATCTGTTTTTAATTGCTTATTTTTGTGTAAGAAATTACTGAACAGTGTGAGTTGTGGATTATATGTGTAAATAAAGTGCAAGTGATAAATTTAAGTGTTGCCAGCGTTATTTTAGACATGGAACCCGTAACAATATGATAAAGTAAATAAAGTAAATTCGTATGGCTTTTCGTGGTGGGGAAACCCTTACGGGTAGTTCCAGCTCGCCGTTTTTTTTAACGACTGCCTTTTTTTTTATATGCAACCGGGACCGACGGCTTAACGTGTCCTCCGAAACACGGGAGTGGCTCGAGAAAAATATCTTGTACTCAACTGGGATCGAACCCAGGACCTTTGGCTAATCAGACCAGCGATAAGCCAACTCGGCTACGCCGACTCCAACAATATGATGTGTGAAAGGAAGAGATTATAATGTGAAGTGTAAGAAAGGAAACAAAATACAAAGATAGAGAACGATAAGACACAAAAAATATGGATGAAGTTGAAGAAAGAAGGTATGAGGAAATTTGGAGAAGAAAAAAGGATTGAGCAACTCAACTAATAAGACAACGTCAACGTCCATAAGCGAAGAAGACAAATAATAGGAAAAAGTGAATAATAGAGGAAGACAAATAGAAGAAGGATGAGCCGAGGATGCGACCCCAATTGTAAAGGATAAAGACCGGGCAATGAAAGAAACGAACAAAAGGCCCGACTATTGTGATGCAATAGGATAATGTTTATCCTTCGGCCTGGTCTCATTGTTGGTGCGGGATTTATTCTACTATTTGGATGGCACTGGCACTGCCGCCTGTATTGTGATTGTAAAGGAGGAAGCATCACTCTACGTCACATTTGACGCGCGTCTCTTGAGGTCATGCAGTTCGGAGGAATGAAGGAGAAAAATAAAATGGGTAGAAGGAAAAGAAGAAGATGAAACATAAAAGATGATCGAGAAGAAGAAAAAGCAAAAATATGATCACGATGAAAAAGAAGATGGGATTAGATTAGATTAGATTATATTTCTGTCTTCATGTAAATTTACAAATTTGCATATGAATGGTTAAAATCAAAATTATCAACATCACATAGATATATACAGTAGTGAACTCAGAAAATACTATTTTTATAGTGCAAAGAATTATGTACAATGATCTCATTTGTATTATATTAATGATATTAACTACACTAATGACAATCTAAGTGATGCAATTACATGAAATGGCGAAGTTTGGACAAGGATTCGTCCATTCTTGACACTCAACCAGTTGGGAAGGAGAAAAAGAAGAAGAAAAGAAACAGAAGCAGGAAGAAGAAGCAGTGTTGAGGGAGAAAAAGAAGAACAAGTAAAAATAAGGAGGTAAGAGGAGGGAGCAAAGAGAGAACATTTTCTTGTTTGAGGGTCCTTATTCCACGGTATACAAATGAAAGTGTACCTAATACTAAGATCAATATACCAATAAAAGTGTATAAAAAAGTAAAGTAGAATAAAGCGTAGGAGTGTATAAAAGTGTTATAAATGATAAACATATATCAGGAGGAATTTGCCATAATATGCTCCAGCTTATCCCGCACATTAAAATAATTCCAATGAGCAAACATCACTTTGAAAAAGAGATTAGTACTATTAAGGCTGTGCGCAGGGTTTTTGGTCATAACTTTTTTTCGAATATCCTTGAATTGAATATTATTAGGGCTTTGAAATTAATCTATTGCTGTGAGAAAAAAATTTCTAATTAAATTATTTTGTGAAATATGGAGGTTCAAAGTTGAAATTTTTCGGTTTTGGGGGGCAACTGATCTCACCTATTCGTGATTTTAAACTTTTAATAAATTTTCTGTAATTGAATGACACCTTGAGGAATTAAATGGCATATTTTTTACTCCAATCAACCAATTAGTTTTTTAAACATACGTTTTTAAAAATCTGTAAAAAATTTGAATTTTTCAAAACATTATCTTGAAAAACCTATTTGTTAGATTGAAATAAAAAATATGTCATTCTATTCCTCAAGGTGTCTTTCAGTTATGAAAAATTTATCAAAAGTTCAAGATCACTCATACGTGAGATCAATTGCCCCCAAAAACCGAAAACTTTCAACTTTGAACCCCCATATTTCACAAAATAATTTAATAAAAAACATTTTTCTCACAGCAATAGGTAACATTTCAAAACCCCAATAATATTCAATACGAGAAACTTCGAAAAAAAATTATGAATAAAAACCCTGCGCACAGCCATAAACAGATAGTTATTCTATTAAAAATGAATATGAGAAGATCATTGTTGACAAAATTTTAAATAAAATAAGTAGGAGACTAGCAATCAGTGCTAGCATTGCTGTAACTGATACTGGGGAAAGGTCATGGATAACGGTACCTTACCTTGGCCCAGTATCTGATAAATTAGGGAAAGAATTGTAAAAGAACAGTTTTGATGTCGCTTTTCAAACCAAACCTATTTTAAAGAGTTTGTTTGAGTGTAGTAAAGACAAAATTGATATCTGGGATAAAAGTGGGGCTTATAAATTGAATTGCTGGTGATTGTAATGCTTGTTATGTCGGTCAGACCGGTAGAAGTTTTAAATGTCGAATAAATTAACATATCAGGAATTGGAAAATCCAAAAAGGAGACTCAAATTTTGCAGAGCATCTCATTAATAATGGACACAAGTTCAAAGCTGAAGAAAATGTTGAATTTCTGCATATGATAGGCAAAGGAAGACAGTTGAACATTTTAGAAGCTTTGGAGATAACTAGGTTGGTAAAAAACGATTCCAATTTAGTTAGTTTAAATGACCAAATTTATTTTAACCAATCCAATACAACTAACTTGGTTTTATCATAACTCTAGCCTACATTTTGAAAAGCGGTACTTTCGTTTCTTTCTCAGTTGGCCTTGACTGCATTTCAGTGAACTTCTAATTTTCAGGTTTTTATTTTTAAATTGATTCAATTCTAACCTAATTGTGTATTGTTCTTTGTTGTTACTTTTGCTTTCTAGATGTTCACTGCTTTTGGTTATTGATTTGACTCTTATTTTTGCTTGTTACTCTTCCCACCAGGGGGCGTGACTTGTTATGGCCTTCAGCCAATGACAACCTTCAACCTTCGAGTGGTTTTCAGCATATCTTAAATTTTTAGCCTGTGTTAACCTCAATGTTTTGGACAATGTAACATATTCAAAATTTGGGAAGGGAGCAGTTTTGGATTTAAGTCTGTTGCACCTTCACATTCGTTGTAAATTTGTCAGAATAAATAAATAAATAAATGAAGGTCAGCCTCTTTCTCGCCTAGCCAATAGTATCATCAATGTTTAGAATATATGTAGCTACTCTGCACTTTATTTTAAGTTTGTCCGAGATTGATAATGGAGTCACATCCGAAACAAATATCTCTATATTTTTAATAAATGTGATTGTGACAATTTCGTCTTATTATTCATTATGGATACCTTCTACAATTTCACCTTCGCCACTACAAAGAAAGTTAAAATAATGGAGAGAAAAACTAATTTGAACAAACTGGACTCCAAATGAGAAAGTAGAAACCAATCTGCCAAAAAAGCAATTAAATTTTTTCCTACAACTGCTCGTAAAGTAGTTCTTTACGTACTGAAAACTAATTGTAAAATACCTCTTTACTGCTCCGCAAGCGGTAAAGTACTTTACGCTCGCCAGCTGTTTTCTTTACGCTTCTGTTTTGATTTTGATGTCTTCTCATTGGTGGATCATGGAATCCGTGAAATTCACATAACCTCAAAAAAGTCGAATGCTAACCAAATCCACGCACGGTCTGTGATGTAACAAACTACAAGCTTTTATTGTGTTGGAATCCAGAACTGCAGTTGTAGGAAAAATATTGTATGTATTTCGTGCGTGAAGCTTCTTTATCGCTCTCGCAAAATTACTGCGCTCCGCTGTGCGTCGCGTAGTAAATGTTTTGGCTCGAGCGATAAAGTCGTGCTTCACGCTCTTAATACATAAATAACTATTTCGGCTTGAAATTTCCCATCAAAATTTAATAGTATTCACGGTTTGCAGTGTTTCGTTTTGAGTGAACTTACAAATTGATTGCCTTCAAGTAAAAAGGAATCATTTTATTATTTTTCGAGTGGAGTATTTTGCTAAATATAAATTTTCAGCACTAAAACTAACCTCAATGTTTTGGACAATATAACATATTCAAAATTTGTGAAGAAAGCAGTTTTAGACTTTGGGGTGTATTATTTTTTATATAATTTTTCGTTTAAAATTTAATCTTTTCACACAATAAATATTGATATTAAAATTCTAAAAATTTAGAATTCTTATAAAAAATTTTTAAATTCTTATAAATGTTTCAAGTCTGTTGCGCCTTCACATTCATTGTAATTTTGTAACAATAAATAAATAAATTAAGGGCCAGTGATAGCTGCCAATTTATGCTTATTCATATTTCACATAATTTATAGGTAATATGGACGCTCAAATTGTTTTTATTCTGGGGCAGAATCCAAATGATTTAATTGATTGAAAACAGATTTATGTTAGTTCTCCATAAATTTCTATTGCATGTGAGGGTGTGAAGAATTATTGTAAAGTAACATAAAAAAGAGGATATCGATAATAATACTGTAATCAAAGCCGAGTGCCTACCAATTATATTTCGAAATGCGTTTAAAATTCCATCAAGAAATCATCAGCTGTTCCAACATGCGTTAGACACATTAAAAATTAATATCCTGTAGCTTTTGGTGGTCCCTTGAAGGGACAGAGTGCAGTAACAACAGTTCATTGAGAATTACTGATGAAAAAGGGTAGGTGAAAGGGAGTGAAGGTATATGAGACGGAGAGGGAAGATGAGAAGCAGAAAAAAAAGAGTCATGAGAGAGAGAGAGAGATTGTCAGGAGGGCGAGGGAGACAGAAAGCTGGAAAAGAGAATACAAGGTTTTATTGAGGAGTACTACTGTGTTAGATGAAGCGAAATTGATTGTTGGTGAGGGGAGGAGTGAGGGGTGACGAAAGAGTGTGAGAAGGAGGGAAAAATAAGTGGTGAGAGAGGATAAGTGAGATAGAATAAGAGGGAAAATACATAGAAAAAGGAGGCGATAATACCACAAACAATCCATTGAGGGTTACTAGAGTGGAATAAGAGGGTGGAAGGGAATGGAAGGAGGGGATGATAAAGAAGACGGAGAAAAGGATAGAAAATGAAGAAAGGGAAAGAAAAAAGAAGGCGAGTTAAGAGTAAGGAAGAATAAAGAGAAAACAAAGACGAAGAATGAGAGAGAGCTAGGTAATAAAAGGAGTGGTGATGAAGGAGATGGAGGAAAGAAAGGAAAATGGAGGAAGAGAGAAAGAGAGAGTGAAAGAGTTAAGAGTAAGGAAGAATAAAGAGAAAACAAAGACAAAGAATGAGAGGAAGCTAGAGGGTGTAAGGGAATAGGAGGAGAGGTGAAGAAGATGGAGGATAGAGAGAAGAATAAAGGAGGAGAGAGAAAGAGAGAGAGAGTTAAGAGTAAGGAAGAATAAATAGAAAACAAAGACAATGAATGAGAGAAAGCTAGAGGGTGAAAGAGAATAAAAGGGGTGGTGATGAAGAAGATAGTGGAAAGAAAGGAGAATGAAAGAAGAGAGTAAATGAGAGAGAGAGAGAGAGTTGAGAGTAAGGAAGAATAAATAGAAAACAAAGACAAAGAATGAGAGAAAGCTAGAGAAAGGGAATAAAAGATGGAGAAGGTAGGAGAAAGGAAGTGGAATAAGGAAGAAGGAGAGAGTGTGAGGGTAAAGAGAAGGGAGAATATCAAGAAAATAAAGAAAGATAAAGGATGAGAGAGAAAAAGCAGAGAATAATGGCAAACAAAAATAATGAAGAAAGAATAGCAAAATGAAAGAAAAATAATAACCAATGAGCAAGGGTAAAAGAGAAAGTGTGATGGAGAATTAAATATAATTCTATAAATATGAATCTATAATAAAAAAAATATATTATAAATCTATTCTATAATAAAATATAAATATAGTACATTGAGGACAAGAAAAAAGGAAATATTTGAGAGTGATTGAAAATATGTATAAGAAAAACTAAGGAAAAAATACGGAAAAGAGAGGAAGTGCAAAAGAATAAATGATTAAAGTGGGACATGGTCAGTAAGAAGGAGGAGAAAAAATAAAGTGTGTGTGAGAAAGGTGGTGGAATATAGAGAAAAAAGAATGAGAAAGAAAGGAAATAGAGAGAAATAATGTAGGAGAGGAAGAAGGAGTATGTTGTTTTGAAGCCCCAAGTCACCAATACTGTCCAACGAATTGATAATCAACAAAACTGTATTATCCCTTTAAAATTAAATCAGCGAATCAATCTTTATAGTTACGTAGGGAAATGTTTAGGGGTAGGTAATTGATGTGTGGCCCTTTATGAGGGTGTGCGGATGAATTTTTTCGAAGGGTTGCTTCACCCTGAAAGGGTGAGACAGGATCCGACCCCTGGTGACGGTCAGAGGAACTACTGGACATTGCAGCAAAGACTGCTAATGCTAATCCAATAGGTGGAAGTTGGGATTCACAGAATCTGAATGCGATACAAAGGTTGCTCTCTGGTCACTGATATGCTGAACCCTTCCAAAAATCACCCTTTTACATACGCTATCTTTCTTGCTTCACCTTATTGCACCCCTGCGGGGGTTTCACGCCCGTCAAAGGGCCCTACTCACCCTGAAGCACCATATGGTAATGACAAATGTAAACAGACACATGTTCTACATTTATTGGTGGCACCCCTAGTGGGTAGGGAGGGGGGAGGGGTGTCATCCCTTAACTACTGATCTAATTTCCATTAATGTCAAAAGCGATATTTGATGAGTGTATCCTATGTAAGGGAATAATGAACGGATCAATTTGTGAGCTATAAATCTTTCCTTAGTTAATATTTTGTTGCTTTGTAGGGGTTTGATAATAATATTGGACATGTATTTGTCAGAACATAAGAAAACTATCATTTGTTGCTTGGGAATTGAATATTTTATTGCCAAAATCAATAGTACATACAAACAGAAATATCTGCAACCTAGAATTAAAACATAAAATAAATACAACAATGTGTTTATAAATCATTAATCATAAATCATTGTATCAATCAATCAAAAAAATTATAACTAAGAGTAATTTGGCAGACACTAGCAAAAGATTATTTTTAGTTTCTATTTTATTTATATATACATTATGTGAAATAAGAGATCAGATTATTTCAAGAGAAGTAAATTGTTTAATAAATGAAAAACGGAAATAACATTTTGAATATGATCAATTGAAATGGAAAATTCGGTATTTGTGAGAATTTAAGCTTTGGAAATGGCCCTTCAATCCTCAGACTTAGGTTTTTGATCTTTGAATGAAGAATAATAAGAATAAGAAAAAAGAGGAAGAGTAAAAAAGAATACGAAAAACAAGAAAAAGAACAGTGACGAAGAAGAACAACAATAACAAGAAGAACAAACAAGAAGAAAAAAATATTAACAATCACAAAAATAACAACAAGAACAACAATCACAAAAATAACAACAATATCAACAATAACAACTACAATATCAACAATAACAACAATAACAACAATAACAACAATACCAACAATAACAACAATAACAACAACAACAAAAGCAACAAAAGCAACAATAGCAAAAATAACAACAATAACAACGATAACAACAATAACAACAATAACAACAATAACAACGATAACAACAATAACAACGATAACAACAATAACAACAATAACAACAATACCAACAATAACAACAATAACAACAATAACAACAATAACAACGATAACAATAATAACAACGATAACAACAATAACAACGATAACAACAATAACAACAATAACAACAGTAACAACAATAACAACAATAACAACAATACCAACAATAACAACAATAACAACAACAACAAAAGCAACAAAAGCAACAATAGCAAAAATAACAACAATAACAACGATAACAACAATAACAACAATATCAACAATAACAACAATAACAACAATACCAACAATAACAACAACAACAAAAGCAACAAAAGCAACAATAGCAAAAATAACAACAATAACAACAATAACAACAATAACAACAATAACAACAATAACAACAATAACAACAATAACAACAATAACAACAATAACAACAATAACAACAATAACAACAATAACAACAATAACAACGATAACAACAATAACAACAATAACAAAAATAACAACAATAACAATAATAACAACAATAACAAAAATAACAACAATAACAACAACAAAAAGAAAAATGAAAATATAAAGGAAGAATGACGATGGATAAGAGGAAGAATGAGAGAAAAACGAGTGGAAGAAGCAGAGAAAATAAGGAGAGGAGAAGATTGATGAAAGTGACAGAGAGAGATGGTGAAGAGAAAGAAAGAGAATGAAAAAGAAAAGTAAAAAGATTAGAAGGAATAGAAGAGGAAAAGGGGATACAAGAAGAGGAAAAAGGAAGGCGAAAATAGTAAAGAAGAAGGAGATGGCGAAGAAGATGTCAACTCAATTGAATTTCCAATTTACTAGTAAACTCATACAGAAACTCATACATAGGAGCCTTCACACAATCATAAAGTACAATTTACACACACACACACACACCTACGCATCCCACATACGCACACACACACACGCGAATGTCTCAGCGCGAGTATCGACACTTTTGTCAGCTGGCATAGAGGTTATTCAGCCATTCTGAAGTTAGCTTTTCTTCCAGACTTCAGTTAAGTCTTCCACTGAAGACTGGCAAAGTCCTTTCTATAGTGAAGGCATTGACTGTGGGCACGCCCTATTGAACGCCGCACTGTCTTTTGTGTGATTTGCTGAAGCAATTTGTCTTCAGCCAGCGCAGTCACAGTAATCGTCTCTCTTTATGTTGTCCTTCTCTGTCTTTTGTTGTTCTTTCACACTGTTTCTCTTCAGTTATTCGGGGGAGGAGGGGGGGAGTAGCGGGCAGGCGAGTGCGAAAAACGGTAGGCGTGCTTGAGAGGAGTTGGCACTCAATGTTTAGGTTATATAGGTGTGAAAAAGTTGGACAATCTTGTGTGTTTGGAAGAGCTAGGAGGAAGAAATAAAAACGTAAGAAGAAGTAGAAATAGGAGACAAAGAAGAAGAAAAATTAGAAAATGAAAAAGACAAGGTAAGAAAAAAGTTAAGAGAAAAAGAAGAAGAAGGAGTGAGGAGGAGGAGAAGGAGGAGGAGTAGGAGGAGGAGAAGAAGGAGAAGGAGAAGGAGGGAAGGATAAGGAGAAGGAGAGGAAGAGGAAGAAGAGGAAGAAGAGGAAGAAGATGGAGAAGAGGAAGAAGAGGAGAAGAGGAGGAAGAAGAAGGAGGAGAAGAAGGAGAAGAAGGAGGAGAAGAAGGAGGAGAAGAAGAATGTGGAGGAGGAGTTGGAGGAGGAGGAGGAGGAGTAGGAGAAGGAGAAGGAGAGGAAGAGGAAGAGGAAGAAGAGGAAGAAGATGGAGAAGAGGAAGAAGAGGAAGAAGATGGAGAAGAGGAAGAAGAGGAATAAGAGGTAAAAGAGGAAAAAGAGGTAAAAGAGGTAAAAGAGGAAAAAGAGGGAGAATTGGAAAAAGAGGAAGAGGACGAAGAAGAGGAAGAAGAGGAAAAAGAGGAAAAAGAGGAAAAAGAAGAAAAAGAGGAAAAATAGGAAGAAGAAGAAGGAGAATAAGGAGAAGAATGGAATGGAACGGCTGCCTTTATTTATTACCTGGGAGGGAGAGGTTAGAAGGAGAAGAAGGAGAAGAAGAAAAAGGTGGAGGAGGAGGAGGAGGAGGAGGAGAAGGACGAGAAGAAGGAGGAGAAGGATAAGGAGAGGAAGAGGAAGAGGAAGGAGATGGTGAAGAGGAAGAAGAAGAAGAAGAGGAAGAAGAGGAGAAGAAGAATGTGGAGGAGGAGGAGGAGTTGGAGGAGGAGGAGGAGGAGGAGGAGGAGGAGGAGGAGGATGAGGAAGAGGAGAAAGATAAGAAGAAGAAGAAGAAGAAGAAGAAGAACAAGAATAGGAAGAAGAGGAAGAGGAAGAAGAATAAAAGAATATGGGGGGGAATAAAAGGAAATAGAAGGATAGAGGAAGGTAACGACGTAGTTGAAAAAGCAGCATTGTAGACAATCCTACAGAAGGATAATTTTGTAGAGGAAGAAGCAAAGAAAGAAGAAGAAAATACGAATATAGGAAAACGAAAAAGAAGTAGAAGAAGAGAAGATGAATAAGGGGAGAAGAAATGGAAGTGATGTTTGTAGGACGAAAAGAGAATAAATTATAAGAGGAAGGAAAAAAAGTAATAGAGAAGAATCCATCAAAGGAGAATAATAATTAATAGTGATATCAAAGACTAAGAAGATGAAGATATAGAAAAAGGAGAAGAAAAAGAAGTGGAGGAGTTGATAGAAAAAAGGAAGGAAAATGAAAAAAGTGCTTAAATGATCAGTTCTAATAATTAACTCATGTAACAATATTATTTTGACGAATTTTGTTAGTTATGCAGGATTGCTGAAAATCAAAATAACTACGTTTTTTTTTTTGAGGATGAAGCCCACATAGGTCTGCGACCTGTGCGTGGGTAATGAGTTGGATGATGGTGATTGATGAGCTGGACCTACAGTTTTAGGTGGGTTCCGAACCACCGGGAAGTGATTTTCAGCAGAGAACAGTGTCTTTTTTGCTGGCCAATCTAATCGGTCACCGTTACAAACAGGACCTACGAGAACGCAGCTTATCTATCTGATTGAACAGATACCTGCTACGGCTCGCGGCTATCACTTTTTTTTTTTCTTCTAGGATGAAGCCCACATAGGTCTGAGACCTGTGCGTGGGTAATGAGTTGGATGATGGTGATTGATGAGCTGGACCTACAGTTTTAGGTGGGTTCCGAACCACCGGGAAGTGATTTTCAGCAGAGAACAGTGTCTTTTTTGCTGGCCAATCTAATCGGTCACCGTTACAAACAGGACCTACGAGAACGCAGCTTATCTATCTGATTGAACAGATACCTGCTACGGCTCGCGGCTATCACTTCCCTTACTTGTTAATACAATTATTTTAAACATTGAAGTCAATCGAAAAGCCAAATATGAAGTAATTTTTACAAAAATTCAAAATCTTGGCTTTTTTAGTCAAACCGTGGCTGTACTTACAACATGGAAGTTCAAATTGCATAGTGAGCGAAATATCAAAGTAATTATTTGAATTCCTGTTGTCTATCATATAGTGAAAGAATCTAAGTTTTGGGGTTATCTATAAGAATATTGAGGTAACAAACATAAAAATCCAATTATTATCCGTATTTAGAATTATGAAAAATTAAAGGTTGTCTGTAGTGTCTGTAGAGACAAAACAAAAATGATCGATTTCATGCACCAATTATGTTGCGAGGGAATTGAAAATATTGTTCTGCATCCATGGTTTAAATAAAAAAATTTCATAACTAACCCACATGTTACAATAATCCTGAAAATAAGCAATTTCGGTTGACTAGGCAAATTCTGTAACAATTGTTATTTTTCTAGCAAAAAAGATTCAAAATGTTGGTCCACCACACCTAAACCCTGGAAAATATACTGGGAGCCCAAACAATAAAATTCAATAACTTCAACTTAAAACAACAATTTTGAAAAGATTTATTAAGTTAGACTTGAAAACAAAATATTAAATCAATATTTAATTGTCCAACACCTAAATAGTTATTTATGTATTAAGAGCGTGAAGCGCGACTTTATCGCTCGAGCCAAAACATTTACTGCGCGACGCGTAGCGGAGCGCAGTAATTTTGCGAGAGCGATAAAGAAGCTTCACGCGCGAATTGCATACAATATTTTTCCTACAACTGCAGTTCTGGATTACAACACAATAAAAACTTGTAGTTTGTAACATCACAGACCGTGCGCGGATTTGGTTAGCGTGCGCCATTTTGAGGTTATGTGAATTCACGGATTCCGCGATCCACCAATGAGAAGACATCAAAATCAAAACAGAAGCGTAAAGAAAACAGCTGGCGAGCGTAAAGTACTTTACCGCTTGCTGAGCAGTAAAGAGGTATTTTACAATTAGTTTTCAGTACGTAAAGAACGACTTTACGAGCAGTTGTAGGAAAAAATAATTTCATCACCTATTTTCTTGTGAAAAAGTTATAGATTTTTGGGCCACCCTATTCTATTCCTAGAACAAGACAGGAAGTCCAGACTCAATATCATACTCCATAACACTTCCAACAACAATTATGAGAAATCTTATCAACTTGGGTTGTAAAGAAAGTTAATAGTAGAAGTAATTAATCAAAAAACTTATCAAACTAAAGAAAAAATGAAACTTGGACACCCCACGCACTTCCCGAAAGATATAAAAAATATATATATTTTAATTCTAATAACGAATACTTGATAGAATAGTTCTGGAGAATCTTATCAATATTTTTCTTTACCAGAAAAAAATAACAGAAGTAATTATTCAATGTTTAATGCCTATCAAACTAGAAAAAAACAACTAAAAATATTCGGCTACCCTAGGTCACACCTGAACCATCTTCGAAAATCTAAATACTGAATTTGGATAGCTGATTCAATCAACTACAAATTTGCCAAGTTTAATTCATGTAGATCAATTAAGAAAAAATATATTCAATTATAAACCTCCCTTGCAATTTCTTCAAGCTGGGAATTTCCAATATACAATACAACAATACAATGGGGAAGTAATAGCCGCGAGCCGTAGCAGGTATCTGTTCAATCAGAGAGATCAGCTGCGTTCTCGTAGGTCCTGTTCGTAACGGTGACCGATTAGATTGGCCAGCAAAAAAGACACTGTTTTCTGCTGTAAAATTACTTCCCGGTGGTTCGGAACCCACCTAAAACTGTAGGTCCAACTCATCAATCACCATCATCCAACTCATTACCCACGTACAGGTCTCAGACCTATGTGGGCTTCATCCTCAGAAAAAAAAAATAACATTTTTAATATAATTATCTACATTGGAGTCGCCTATATTGTTCAAGATACAATACTACAATGATAAATAATATAAAAAATAAATTAAATCATGATTTGTTAAAATGCTGGCCCTAAAACATCAAAATGAACACGGTCCAATTCAAACCAATTAGTTTTCAAAAGCTCGCGGTTTAAAACGCTCGGAAATGTGACGTGTACTCCTACGTTTGGTCTAAAAAAAAATTAAAGAAAATTATTTCAATTTTGATGATTTTATAGTGGAAATATTGTAAAATTAAGTTATTAGAAAGAAATAATTATTGAGAGAATAATATAAATTCGTGGATATGTCATATATATATGTCATATATTAACTCATAAACAATTAGCCTAGTAGTATAGCCAAGCATTATATTCCCCCTCCACTAAAGTTGGTACTTCTCTATGATGAGACGTCGAAACATGATTGAGTTGTCTTGTCAGTGCGATCAAGCTTAACCTTCAAGGTCGGTTGTCTCATTTGTAGTGTTCGGGATTATTGTTTTAAGTATGTTTAAATTACTTTCAAAGTGGTGAATTGTTGTGGATTTTAAGTGATAAACGCGTTAGTGATTATCGTGAACGTGAGAACATAACCGCGATATCGAAATGTTAAACGGTTCGTAAAAATACAGTATCTCGGGATGTTGTAGCTCGTGAAAAGTACAAAATAATTATGTTCATAATTACTTAAAAACCAAGTCTTGTGTTGTAATTTTAATTGATTATCGTTTTATAATCAATAACTAATCGTAATTAGTCGTTTGTACCGGGTATGAGACCAGTTTACAACAAAAAATTAGTAATCGAAATTGGTCGTATTGAATACGATTTCACGAAACTAGGTGAGTAATTTTACGTAATAATTTTATTATTTTGAATCTGTGACTGTAATCCATGTTCATAAATTGATAAAAAGTGTATTTTGATTGATTTATGACAAGGATTAATTGGTTGTACCATAATTTTTCATTTAAAACTTAATAAAATAGTGAATGGGCTTGACATAACCTCAAACCTTACGAATTATGACAGGTATCAACAGGTATTCAATGCTGTAGGGCCGGTGCTTGGTACAAGGTGGTACAAATAGGTTACTGCATTGTACATTGTACTTCTTATCAAATAAATTATTGAACTCAAGTTTAGTGTCCATTGTCATACATTATGTTATCACGTGAATTGAAATTTACTATTTTACTATATTTCTTTTCTATTACATCACCTAATTGTATCATCGTAATATTTACGAGGGTTGTTTTTTAAATAAATAGATTATCACAATCTAGCTAAATTGTTTGCTGGATCTCCACCAAATTTTCACCATGTATTTATGACAATATTATAAGTTTATAGTGTTTGTCTTACCGTCGTTTCTTGATTTACGAGGGTTGTTTTCTTAATAAATGGACTAGCTAATAAATGATCATTTTCAGCTAAATGGCCCGGCGCATCCTGGTCAAATTTTTCACCATGGATTCATGAAAATATTAAGAATGTATCGTGATCGTTCTATTTCAATTTGTTCATTTACAAGGGTTGTTTTTTTAATAAATGTACTAGCTAATAAATGATAATTTCTTGCTAAATGGCTCGGCGTATCGTGATCAAATTTTCACCACGTATTCATGAAAATATTTAGAATGCATTGTGATCTTTGTATCGTGATTTCCTCATTTACAAGGGTTGTTTTTTTAATAAATGTACTAGCTAATAAATGATCATTTCTTGCTAAATGGCTCGGCGTATCGTGATCAAATTTTCACCACGTATTCATGAAAATATTTAGAATGTATTGTGATCTTTGTATCGTGATTTTCTCATTTACAAGGGTTGTTTTTTAACAAATGGACTAGCTAATAAATGATAATTTCCAGCTAAATGGATCCGCGTATCCTGGTCAAATTCTCACCATGTATTCATGGAAATATTAGTAATTTACAGTGATAGTTACACCTTAATTTCTTAATCTACGAGGGTTGTTTTTTCAATAAATTGACTCGCTAATAAATGATAACTTATTAGATGATGACTTTGTAGATCTTTGCCTAATTTTCACCGTGTATTCATAACGCTGTTAGGAAAATAATTTGACTGTTTTATTCCATTTAAATATTTACAAGGCATGTTCTATTTGAAGATAGACTTGAGAATAAACTATTATTATTTATTAATTGAACGATTTTGTCAATGTCAATCTAAGCCAAATTTGTATGATGTATTCTTGTTATTATTGAGAGTCCGTTAATACATTTTGTTAATCACAAGGTATGATTTTTCACCACCCACATGCACTTGTAGATGTGTGATTACATTTATATTAATGGTTTGGTCAATCCTTACCATACTTTTACCGTTAATTTTATGGAAATATTTGGATCGTTATATCTCTCAAATCCTATTTTTATTTTAAGCATAACTTATAACTACATAAATTGCTATGAATAATAATACTTGAAATTGTCACTATCACATTCATTGAAAACCGTGAGAAACTAGTTTCGGTTGTTACACCATTATCAATCTCAAACTAAGAACGTTTTTTAAAAACCATGTAATAAATTTGTGATTTTTATTCTAGAGACTTTTCAAAACCCTTTTTTAGTTTGTTTGAGATTGATAATGATGTAACAACCGAAACTAGTTTCTCACGGTTTTCAATAAATGTGGTTGCGACAACACTTCAAGTTAAGACTTGTTATAATAAGTTATTCATTAAGGATATCTTCTACAATATCACACCTTCAGCACTACAAAGAAAGACTTAAATAGTTATAATGAATAGACAACTTGTATTACATAAACTCAGTGGCGGATCCAGAAAATTTTTTTGTGGGTGGGGGTAGAGGTGTTCAACAGTTTGTCAAGGAACATAGTATTATTCCGGTATTACAGTCATATTATTCAATTTTTAAGAATGAAAATCAATGTGTGAGCTTTAACTAATGTTTCATCTAGTTTTAATAGATAAACTCTGTGTGAATTGCACACTGTAAAAACAGATGTTTTTCTAAAGTTTTTATCAGACGATTAGTTTTCCTCTTATAGATATAGAAATATGGAATCTGAAGTTACTCCCCCAGAAAATGTTTGTATAATCTCGTTGAGAAATCAGTTAAAATGCTATTAGATTCATATTATATATAAGTAAACCCAATGCAAGCGATGTACCTGGAATTTTTCCACGATATAACATATATCAGAAGCTGGTGATCACTGGTTTGCCGACCACTGTGATAGAATATTAAAAAAAACATTGGTTGATATGTTAATGTGGTTTCTCACTATTTTTCATTAAAAGAAAGTTTGTACTGTCGTGATTCAATTACTGCAATTTTCTGTTGGACTACTTTTTCTATTCAGGAAGTACAAAAAACCAAACACTGAGTTGATTGGTTGCAGGCAATGTAAGCGTAACTAAGACATTATACAGTATTAAAACGTTAACGGATTTCAAAGACTCAGTAGTGGAATTAGGTAATTCTTGCTAATGAATATTTTACCCGCTTTAAATTGATTATATTGGTAAAAAATTTACACTCTTCCAAAAACATTTTGGATGCTTTGGGGGGGGCTTCAGCCCGAAAGCCCCCCCCCCCGTAAATCCGCCACTGCATAAACTGAACGTATTAGTATACCTACGCCAATTTTCATCATGTTAAAAAATTACTAAAAGTTCAAGAGTATATTGTGATCTTCATATTTTTTTGTTTAATTATTGGTTTTTATTGAAATTTTTCTTATCGTGTCATTTTTACAAGTTTTGACTGAAGTTTCACAGCTATTTTAACTAGTAATTTTTTTTTGAGGATGACACATAGGTCTGAGACCTGTGCGTGGGTAATGAGTTGGAAGATGATGATGGGGACCTACAGTTTTAAGTGGGTTCCGAACCACCGGGAAGTGATTTTCAGCAGAGAACAGTGTCTTTTTTGCTGGCCAATCTAATCGGTCACCGTTACAAACGTTGTTACACCGTTACAAACATTATTTACATGGTTATTATGTTGTAATAATAATAATTGTTATATTGCATGATGCATAAGTTAGATGCATAATTCCTAAAGAATGCACTGAAGAATACTTGAACATTGGAAATTGTTTCTAAGAATATGCGTCGTGGAAAGTTGAAAGGTTTCTAAATTATTATCACATTGCTCTGGTGTTTTAAAACATTTGAGTGAATTTCTTTTCAAACACATAATAATTATCCTAACTATAGTTCAAGCACCAAAACAGGCTTGCTACACCACTTTTCTTTTTCTATTTCTTTTTCACTTCCTCATTCTCATTATTATTATTATTCTCTCGTTCTCTCTCCCTTACTCTCTTTCCCTCTTATTTTTAATAACAGCAGTTTTTAATTCACAAGTTGCGGAACAGATTTCACGGTAGTGACAAAAACGCGTTAGAGCAGATAAAAAGAGAAAAAGCAAAGAGACGTGAAACGCTACGTAGTTGCTAAATTATTATGATCTTGAACAAAAAGCGAATTTGTGTGTGAGGTAAAGAAGGGGAAAAAGGAAAGAAAAGTAGGATAAAAAGAGAAAAAAAGATTTGTGAAGCTGGTTGCAGTCCTATAGGTGTAGAGCGAAGCGAGAATTTTTCAAGTGGGTCGTTGGAAAATTGTGGAAAACTCGTGATAATTGTGGAAACCCCGTGAAAATTATGGATTCATTAAGAGATTACGCCTGGTCAACAGAGATAGTAACTTAAGATGTTTGCTAGACTTGCGACAATTTGTTACGCGAAATTATTTTGTGCTTAATTTCTAGGGTGAGGCGTCAACGGGTGCTGTGCTTTACTTCTAGAGCAGCGAGGCGTCAACGGGTGCTGTGCTTACTGTATAATTGGGGAAAAGCTCAAGAGCTATTATAGTTGCGTCTGTGATGAGTACTCTTGTCAGAGATGACTTTTGAATTAGTGGTTTGTGGAATGTAGCCCTTTGGAGGTTTTATTTATTCTACGATTGTTTTTGTAAAAACATTTCCAGAGTGGTGGTAATTTCTAGAATTTAGAATTGTAGTTTTTTTTAATTTTGGGAAAAATGCTGATTTATTATTTTAAGGGCGCTAAGTTTCAAAGTCAGTTTTGAATTGTGATTTGTGGAATAAACTCTAATAACAATTAGATACACATTCCGGTATGAATTTTTATTTATTCTACGATTATTTTTCTGAAAATATCTCCAGAGTTTTGTAATTGCTAGAATTTAAAATTGTAGTTTTTTGAAAATTTTGGGGAAAATGTTGATTTATTTTTTCAATGGTGCTCAGTTTTAGAGATGCGTTTTGAATTAGTTGTTTTGTGGAATAAACTCTAATAACAATTAGATACACATTCCGGTAGGAATTTTTATTTATTCTACGATTATTTTTCTGAAAATATCTCCAGAGTGTTGTAATTGCTAGAATTTGAAATTGTAGTTTTTTGAAAATTTTGGGGAAAATGTTGATTTATTTTTTCAATGGTGCTACGTTTTAGAGATGCGTTTTGAATTAGTTGTTTTGTGGAAGAAACTCTAATAACAATAATTGAATACGCATTCTTTTAGGAATTTTTCTTTATTCTACGATAGTTTTTGTAAAAATATTTCAAGAGTTGTGGTAATTGCTAGAATTCAAAATTGTAGTTTTTTGAAAATTTTGGGGAAAATGCTGATTTATTTTTTCAAGGGTGCTAAGTAGATAGAATATTAGGCTACTAGGTAGATTCAATTTTATCAATCAAAGGCCTTTTTCGTTGGTGAAGTAACTTTGGTAGTTGGAATGTTAGGCTGTCTGTACAGTAGGAACAATTAGTCTGGGCACGTGGCTCTGGTTTCACTACTAGCCGTCCTGTAAAAGTTGACTAGTTGACCTTGAAGACATCTGCAGCGTCGCACGGGTCACATGTTTTTAGAAATGAGCGATAAACACTCCCCTCGCCATTGCTGACTACCAAACGGCTGTGCGCCCAGACTAATTGTTTCTACTGTACATGAAGCGTTGTCAGGCATTAAGCGTCATGATTAAATGGCTGTTATTGGTTGAATTTCATTGACTGTGACGACTTAGCTCATCACAGTCAACCAAGCGTCGTAACTACGCTTGGTGAACGCTCCGTTTGCGGATGGTCTTGAAGCGTTTTTTATTTACTCACCTATTATTATAAATAAATACTTTCAAGATTTCATTCTTAGTGGGCTGTTAAATTTGAAGATAAAGTGAGTTTTAGGTTGATAGAATTTCAATTTTCTTTGATCAAAAGATAAAGGAGGTTTTAGATAGGAGGTTTAATATGAATCTAACTAAGTTGTATAATGTTTTTCAACCAAATAGTTATAATGGTTATATTGGAGGGCCGCTTAGCGCAGTTGGTTAAGGCGTCGCAACTTTAAGCGTCGTTTAAGCGGTCGTGGGTTCGAATCCCGCTCCTCCGTCTGGCATCTATGTGTAATCATTCACCTCATTACCCACGCACAAGTCTCGGACTTATGTGGGCATCATCAGCAATGAAAAAATGGTTTTGCGATATTATATATTAATAGCGATTTTGGTTCATCATTGTTCGTTAATATGTATTTCAAAACAATTATATTTTTTATTATTTTTTGCAGATTCCTCTTGCACAAAGCACATCTAGAACACAGTAACAACCCTGTGATTCTGCAGCACATGTTTGATTTTGCGTTGGTGATTATCAGCGAGTATTGGGTGCTCCACTGTGCAAGCGCTAGATATTCATGCGACAAAGCGTCAGAAATGTCATTACTGATGAAAATGTACACAAGATTGACAAAAATTGCTCTTTCTGTGGAAGAATCTATTAAGGTAAGCAATTTTGAAAAGAATTTTGAATAATTTACTTAAGTTGGTCAGAGTAAGTAACTCCTAGGACCTAGAAGTAAGGGGGAGAATATGAGAGAGTAGGTTGCTCCTACATTTACAACATATATAGCATAGTTAAACCATTGATCAGGGATAGTAACCTTGATGGTTCGTCTATGGTTAAACCTTATATCCAATAAAATATTCATTGAATCAGATAAACTTAGAAAAACAATTTGTCGCAAAGAATCTTTCTTGCAGAGTTGAGCATACAATATGCTCCGCACTAAATATTTGTTATATTGACTAAATAGTTCAAAATACTCTAATCTTTTCGTATTGCTTGTTTGGTAATTTGTTTTTATTGATATTTATGTACAATTTTTTTCGAAAGAAAATGGATAATATTTTTTCTCTAGTGAAAATTAATAGTGAAACTGTAATGTCTAGACATAATCTTTATTTGGTCATTTCTGTATTGAAATTTAGAAGAGGAAGCAGTTTTGGGCTGTAAAGCCTGTTGCTTCCTTTTCATTCTACTGCAATTTTTTTTTGAGGATGAAGCCCATATAGGTCTGAGACCTGTGCGTGGGTAATGAATTGGATGACGGTGATTGATGAGTTGGACCTACAGTTTTAGGTGGGTTCCGAGCCACCGGGAAGTGATTTTACAGCAGAAGACAAAGTTTTGCTGGCCAAACCAATCGGTCAGTCTTACAAAGAGCGCCCAGGAGTTTTGTAGCTTATCTCTGATTGAACAGATACCTGCTACGGTACTCGGCTATCACTTCCCTATTTTGAAGATGTACATAGATGATAAATGAGTAAATATTACATTTTCTTGTATTGAGTCTATTGAATTTGATCTTTTGCTCTTAGATAGCCCGCACGATGTACGTACTTTTGTATAGGCCGATTCTACTTAAGGCTGTGCAATAGGGTTTTGGTCATATTTTTTTTTCAAAGTCTCTTTGACTGGAGATTATTAGGCTACTGAAATGTAGTCTATTGCAATAAATAAAAAAAAATTCATCAATTATTTTCTGAGATATGAGCACTTAAAGTTAATTTTTGGGGGCAACCAGTATCATGAACGGTTGTGAATAGAAAAGTGTAATTTCCAGGATCAATGTAACAAATTATTGTTTTTGTAATGAGGTATTTCATTTTTCAAAATTTTCATTTTTTAAAAAAATCATTTTTTTGAAACCTTAATTACAGAAAAACTTTATTCCCGATTGAAATACAAAATATGTCATTGAAATCCCTGATATCCCTTCTAGTAATAGAGAAATTATTGTAAATCCAAATTGAATCGTTGGGTAGCTACGTTGCCCCAAAGTTTTCTTGGATTCTCTTCAGTTTTACAGAGTCAACTTCCTCATGCGAATGCGCAAGCACGTTCACTCACACATATGCAAGGACTTGCTATGTTGCCAGTTTGAATCATATTCGTTCATCACTCACTCGCCCTTATCAATGCTCCCTCACGCGCAACACCGGCAATCGCCTGTCTACCGGATGGATTTTATTTGCAGTTCTTGAATAATTATGCGATCGACAAAAATAATTGCTTTGAATGACACGTCTCCAGTAGCACTCACATTTCCTTTCCGCTATATCACTCTCTTTCACCCTCATTCTTTTTCTCTCAAACAAACATATGCCAAATTGTGTCCGAAGGAAGGAACCGAATTTTTCTTTATTTATAAGATTTTTGCGATTGTTCCATATATTGTACCTTACTCTTGTGATTACATTATGGTTTATTGGGTAATTTACATAGTGAATGGGATTATAATAATATTGTAGGACTTCTTTGATAGATAATAAATAGGCTTCCAACGAAAACTGTAGTAGAAGTGTAATTGAAAAAGTTGCTCTACAAACAGAAATTTACTACAAATGATGAGATGAAATACTAAAAAAAAGAAAATATAAATATTACAATTGAGTAGTATATTAGTATACTCAATATTATAATTGTGTTATATTATTTAACACAAAAATTAGGCAATGAAGAAAAAACATTTTTCATTTCAGTCTTAGATGTAAAATTTTATTAGCATCTAAGCTGTTTTACCTGCATCTGGGTGGTGTAACCATAGCGGATTTCAACTTCACATCTTGAAATAACGTCCGCGTAAATATTAATTACCTATTGCCACAGACGAACATTCAATGTCATCGTCTTTGGTAACTTGCTGTGATTATTATACAATTCATCAATCAACTTATCACATACATACCTTCACATTTTAAAATCAGTTTCAACAAAACAATATGTGAACATATTATACCGTACTATAAAATAAAATACAATTTCATAACGAAATGATCTTAGTATAAATAGAAATGAGAAAAAAAGCAGAATAATAATTATCATTTTGTTTCCATCAATTTTAGCTTTTTTTTATCTTGGTGCACTTTGAAAGACACATAATTGCACTTATTTGGCGGGCCGCTTAGCGCAGTTGATTGGTGCGTCGCAACTTCAGCTTGCTGTCGTTCAGCGGTCGTGGGTTCGAATCCCGCTCCTCCATCTGGCATTTATGTGTTATCATTCACCTCATTTTCCACGCACAAGTCTCGGACTCATGTGTGCATCATCAGCTATAAAACGAATATGCACTTTTAACATTTACTATCGATTTGTGTTACCTTACCTACTCTACATTTGTCTGACTGACTAATGACTATAATTTATCTGACAATACTGACTTCTTCAGCAAATTCGTTCTCTGACTGAATAAATACACTTTATCTTAATAATTATTCTATAATCACCAACTACATTTTTGAATTCGTTGAGAAAATAACTACTAAATGTTTTTCCTGATATCACTTGCTTATGAAACTTGGTTACTGTCCTAATTGATTCAGGTTTGATATACAGTGATTCAGGTTTTTCTACAGGTGACTTATTTTTCACAAAGGAGATAAAAATACCTGATTTTTGAAAATTGATTGTGAATGAACAATTGAACGGATATATTGTTATACATCAATCGACGTAGAATTTCATATTCTTCAATTTAAACTTTTGATAACTCAGAAAACTCTCTTTTAGAATACCTAGAGTGGATTAAAAGAACTTCCAGCTTTGTACCAATTTTTGTCCATCAAAAGCGTGGACAAAATTTGAGAGGGCTCTAGTGTCAAACGAAGGAAACAAATTTTTCTTTATAGAAAATTCTTGCGATTGTTCCATATACTGCATCTTAATCATAAAATATGATTACATTATTGGAGAGCTTACATTGTGACTGGAATTATATTATAGGACTTCTTTGATAGATAACAGAGAGCCTTTCAAAAAAAAACTGTAGTGGAACTGTAAAAGGTTGGGGGTTTTCAGTTTTCAAGCAAAGAATAGTACCCCCCCCCCCCCCCCCACCAACAACCGAATAGTGGGTCCAGGAGCCCGGGGAAACTATTACATTAAAACTTCACTATACAGGGGATGATACCTACTCACAACACACGCACAAGAAATAACTTGATTTACAATTATTCAAACACACAAAAGACTTTTCTTTAGAGAGCTTTAAAAATCTGCCATATCCAATTTTTAAGCATAGACTGAAACTTTTTTTGATGGATAATCCATTATTATATAGGTTTGAGGATTTTTATGAAAGGGCCAAGACTTTGTAGACAATTTATAGACAGCTATAGATAGGCAGGCTAATTTTGAATGTGATTTTGTGTTTTTATCTGTTTTAACGTTCTAGCAATGTTGTATGAGACAAAATTATTTTGATGTTAAATATGACAATTTGCAATGCTTTTGACGAACTCAGGAGTTGCTGCAATAAAGGTTTATCAGAAACTATTTCAATCAGAAACTATTTTTTATAATCATGAAATTATTAGGTGTATCTTTACTGAATTTTACTTTACTTTACTTTAAAAAATTGAGACATAAGTGAAAGACATACAAAAATTGAAAGATATACGTGATTCTTTGGAAATGAATGGAGAGTATAATTGCAAAAAAATAACTAAAATTATTTCAACTTAAGAAGATAATTAAGGAAATTAGAAAGGATATGATTGAATTAGGAGTAACCCTGGGTGAATTGAAAAATAAAAAACAAAATATTGAAAGTCACCCAACTAATGCTTTGCTTTGCCAATTGGCTTTGAAAATTACAAAAAATATTATAGTATGTTTTGAATATGAGGTAATAAAGTGTTATTTGTAAAACAGCCTTCTCCAGATTATAATAATCAATTTTATTCTTATATTTTATTAGTTATTTTTCCAAATTTAATAAATTTCCCCAAAATCTAAGATATTTTCCTCGGGCGCCAAAAACTCACGCTATGGCCCCCGTTTTTACTCAATCAGGAACTATTTTTTATAATCATGAAATTATTAGGTGTATCTTTACTGTATGTCTTACAATTTTACTCTTAATATGAACACTTATTTTGGTTGGCTAAAAAATCATAAAAACCTAAGAAAAGCATGTATACATTGAGTGTCGAAAGCTACAGAATAATAACGTTATACTTACAACACAATTAAATTTAATAGGCAAAAAATAATAAATTTTCAAAATAAATCAGTTAACAAAAAATTGGCTATATAGTCAGCTAATTTTAACTGACTAATGAGCGAATAGATTTTTTTTTCTTAAGAGCGTGAATCGCGACTTTATCGCTCGAGCCAAAACATTGGCGAGAAACTATTGCGAGAGCGATAAAGAAGCTTCACGCGCGAATTGCATACAATATTTCTCCTAAAACTGCAGTTCTGGATTCCAACACAATAAAAGCTTGTAGATTGTAACATCACAGACCATGTGCGGATTTGGTTAGCGTTCGCCATTGTTGAAGTTATGTGAATTTCATGGATTCCGTGATCCACCAGAAGGCATCAAAATCAAAATAGAAGCGTAAAGAAAACAGCTGGCGAGCATAAAGTACTTTTCCTACAACTGCTCGTAAAGTAGTTATTTACATACTGAAAACTAATTGTAAAATACCTCTTTACTGCTCCGCAAGCGGTAAAGTACTTTACGCTCGCCAGCTGTTTTCTTTACGCTTCTGTTTTGATTTTGATGTCTTCTCATTGGTGGATCACAGAATCCGTGAAATTCACATAACCTCAAAAAAGGCGAACGCTAACCAAATCCGCGCATGGTCTGTGATGTTACAAACTACAAGCTTTTATTATGTTGGAATCCAGAACTGCAGTTTTAGGAAAAATATTGTATGCAATTCGCGCGTGAAGCTTCTTTATCGCTCTCGCAAAATTACTGCGCTCCCCTACGCGTCGCGCAGTAAATGTTTTGGCTCGAGCGATAAAGTCGCGCTTCACGCTCTTAATGCATAAATAACTATTACCGGTTGCGGAGCAGTAAAGAGGTATTTTACAATTAGTTTTTAGTTTTCAGTACGTTAAGAACTACTTTACGAGCAGTTGTAGGAAAAATATTTTTAATGTTGCATTGTCCACATTAAATGTTGGTGGTTTTCAAGTAAGGAATAGTAACCCCCCCCCCCCCACCATAATCGAATAGTGGGTCCAGGGACCCGGGGAAATTATTATATTTCCACATGGACTGCTTCAAATTTTGACCCTACCTTCCCTCTTTGTTTTACAATTTTTGATCTATGTGAAAAATAATTTGGAAATCTTCACTATATAGGGGGTGATACATACTCACAACACAAGAAATAACTTGATTACTCACCGTTACAATTATTCAAACACACAAAAGACTTTTCTTTTTAGAAGTGTAAAACTGTTCAATGCCATTCCAGAGAGCTTCAAAAATCTGCCAAATCCAATTTTTAAGCATAGAATGAAACTTCTTTTGATGAATAATCCATTATTATATAGGTTTGAGGATTTTTATGAAAGGGCCAAGACTTTGTAGACAGCTTTAAATGACACACTGCTATAGATAGGTAGGCTAATTTTGAATGTGATTTTGTGTTTTTATCTGTTTTAACGTTCTAGCAATGTTGTATGAGACAAAAAGGAAATTAGAAAGGATATGACTGAATTAGGAGTAACCCTGGGTGAATTGAAAAATAAAAAACAAAATATTGAAAGTCATGACCCAACTAATGCTTTGCTTTGCCATTATCAACACAAGAAAAAACTCCTTACATTAATGTCATAAAACAAAAATTAGTTTTATTATTGTAGAATTCTGTACAATATTAGGTTAAAAATAAAACATTGCACAAAACAATTTACAAACTACTCATGCCACCCGAAGTGAACAGAGGTCTCAAACTGAACAGGCTATCTAGCCGTCAGACATATCAGATTATTTTTGTGAATGAAAGCTCAGGTATTAGAATAACTGTGGCTTGGAAACTAAATTTGCTTTACTATATATTATGAGTAGTAGAACGACTCTGCCTCCCTCCCAAGAAGGCCTAGTCAGACCAGTTGAAGAGGGGAGTAGACGTGAGCCGAGAGATCTGGCAACGTTTCAGGGATATGGAAAGCTAGTTACAAACTAATCCACCAGAGTGATTCAAAACCGGACCAAACTCGATTCGACTCGATTGTAGACTCGTTTGTTTGTTGCCTTGAGTCGGGACTCGAGACTTGATCAGAGTCATGGTAGCTGGCGCACAGCCTTAAGAATTCAGTATTGTTTAAATGTAGACTTTCTATCCTTGTTAATCACAAGGCAGTTACCAATGTATCTGTCCCACTCGCACTGACCAACGTTGTCGCACTCGTAGTGCTCGATCTTGACTTTCAGCAGAGACTGTAGCGCTCGTAACACAAACAAATCCAGCGATAGCAAACGATGCGTCATACACCTACAAACTACAAAATTTTGGAATGCGTGAAGATAATTAATTTTTTTTCTTCATATTTGATAACTATTTTGTATACAAAGTAGAGTTAAAATTTTATCGTAATCGACCAACTTTCAAAATTGTAGACCTCTATTGAAGTTTTTTCAGCGGCTAAGTTACCGGCTGACACTTTCCATAAAATTTTTACTGCTGATTGAATCTTATTGTCCTCTTTTAAATCAACGATTTATTAAGATTCATGTTTCAAAGACAATAAATTCAAGAAAGGACATTCTCAAGAATACTAAATTATTACTTTGTTACTGGATGTTAAACGAATTGATAATTGACTGAATTGTCAATTGTTACTGGATGTCTCCAGTGAAATTTATAACATTGAAAGGGAATTGGAATTAAGTTGAACATATCTGACAATTTAATAATTGTAAAATCCAATAACTTCATCATGGATAAGTTTAAAGTACGTTAAAACGTATCAGTTGCCATAAAATGATAACTAACATTAAACAGAATCTTTGTCAGCGTTGATGGCACAATCAACATTTCATGTAAATATATTTAATTGTTAATGTAAATATTATGTTCACGTAAAAATGACACAACGAAAAGCGAAAACACGAAATTTGATGTTAACTTCCACTGGAACCGAGCCGGACGTGACTAATTGTTATTATTTATAATCGAAGCCTACTCGAGACGGCTGGAGTACAGTCCCAACATTCAAAGTAGGTGTCGATTGCTCTGTTTAGCGATAACACATACACTTGGCAACAATGCTCTCCATTTAAACAATACTGAATCGGCCTATAGATCGCTGAATGTCCCCACGCGTAGCCAGCCACTCCCCGATTCACTACATGTGTCTCAGCCACAAATGTTACGCCCTGTCATTATTCATACAGGCGTGACGTCACAGCAGAGTAATCATATCACGTGACTCTATTGTTGTGCCGCAGGTTTATTGTTCACCTGCCAGTAAAATTGTAAAATGGCCGACTTGTATTGTTCGTTCGTCATACGCCGCCGTGTCATTGGTCGGAATAGCAATTGTCTCATTATTGGTCCCCCACTATTGTTGTCCATTGTTATTTGTGTCTATTGTCATACTGTGATTTAATCTTCTTGGTAGTCGTGTCAGCGAGAACTGATTGGGTAGTGATTTTCTAGGTGGTAATGGTACTTCATTTTGGTATTGACGATTGTGATACTGTGCCAGTACTGTGCTAAAGTTGGAATAATACATAATGAATAATGCAAATGTTGGACAATCTTTTTAATTATCATCAGATGAGACACTATTCTAACTGTTTTGTCATTTTCAATACCGATATTGAAATGAAATGAAACTTTTTTATGAAAAGTTTCTATGAAAATAATGTGACAGTCAAAACTTATAGTCTTAACTATTTAATAGTCTTAAGATTAAGATTCTATAGTCTTAAGTTCAAAATTCTATAGACTATTTATAGTCTATATTTTTTATTATATTATATTTTCATAATTATATTTATATTTTTTTATAGACTATTTTATAGTCTTATATAGTTCTATAAGATTTTCTAGTCTTAACTCCGCCTGATTATGAATTTTTTCATTTCATTTCAATTCATAACTGTAGTATATCATAATAATCATGGTTGTAGCAATATGAGTATTATTAATTAATGTTGAAAATACGGATTTTTCATTGTCAGGATATTTTGGTTTTATCATAGTCAAATACGTCGATGTTGAATCTAGGAACAACAATGTTTGAAAGTGAATAATAAGACGAAATTGTCACAACCACATTTATTAAAACTTCGAGAAACTAGTTTCGGTTGTTACGCCATTATCAATCTCAATCAAACTCTTGTCAGACGGAGACTAGAGTTTGATTGAGATTGATAATGGTGTAACAACCGAAACTAGTTTCTCGAAGTTTTAATAAATGTGGTTGTGACAATTTCGTCTTATTATTCATTATGGATACCTTCCACAATATCACCTTCGCCATTACTAAGAAAGTTAAATGTTTGATAGGTTATTTGTCAATATGATCATTACACGTTCGATTATTGTTCGAAGAAGAAAAAATTTATACATCTTTCAGTTCGATAGTACTACTGGGGGGTTCAAGTGTTTGAACATTTTATAATCGATTTATTATTATTATTATTACTAGTTGGCCCGTCGCGCGTTGCTGTGATCTCAATAGAAATTCTCCTTTATTTTATTATTCGTCAGCTTCCACTAAGGCTATATTTTTTCTTTTTATTATTATTATTACAGTATTAATATTATTATTATTATTACTTTTATTATTATATAATTCTCTTCATCTTTTTATATTATTTTTTCTTCTTCATGTTCTGCTTCATCTTCTTCACCTCCTGCTTATCTTTCTTCTTCTTTTTCTTCTCCTCAATTTCTCCTTTTTCTATACCGGTTCCTCGTTCTCCCTCCTCTTCATCCCCCTCCTACTCCTTCTTCTCCTCCACCTACTCCTCCTCATCCTCCTTCCTCTCATCTTCCTCCTACTCAACCCCTTCATACTCTTCCACTCCACTCCTCCTCCTCCTCCTCCTCCTCCTCAACCTTGCCCCCTCCCTTCCCTTATCAAGCCGCGTCTTATGTACTCGATAATGAATTGAAAACAGCAGACTTTATACTAAGAGCCCCCATCCGCCGTTATAAAGGTAAGATAGCCGCATACAAAGAGCCAAGTTTAGAGAACCAATGGCCAGCATAGAGGAGCATAGAGGAGTAGTACTATAGAGAGCAAAGCGATTTGTGGGATTTCCATTAAGGTAATCAGGACACAAAACGCTCCGGTCAGCAACCGACAAAGACCGTGTGTAAGGCTACCGTACTGCTTTTAGCCCGACTTGCTTTCTCTGAATAGTCCACTCCTTTATCCTTTATCCTTTGCTCTGTTTTGTGCTCGTTTTACTTCAATGCCTTTACTTCAAACCCTTCTCTTACTTTGGAAAGCCAAAGCAGGGCGGACTACCTTTAGTCAAACAGTGAGCCACTCTCTTGTCTGTGTTTCTGGTCTCTCATATATATATATACCCTACACCCTGTTATCACCTCCCTTTCTCTCTTATCATCATCCCTTTATGGTCGGTCATTTAACCCCTTACCCTCCCCCCCCCCCAACCGACACAAAGATGGTACCAACTCTATTCAACGCAACGCTGTTTTTCTAAGTTCCTGCTGCATATAGTCTTGTTCCTTCTTCTTCGTCTTCTTCATCTTCTTCTTCTTCTTCCTTTTCTTCTTCTCCTCCTTCTTCTCGTTCTTTTTCTTCTTCTTTTCTTCTCCTTTTCTTCACCGTCTTCTTCTTCTTATTCATCTTCTTCTTCTTCTTCTCCTCCTCCTTCTTCTACTCTTTCTCTTTGCGCTTCTTCTCCTCCTCCTTCTTCTTCTTCACCCTCTTCTTCTTCTTCTCCTCCTTCATATTCTCCACATTCTTGTCATTTTTCTTACCCCTCTACTTGTTCTTCTTCTTCTCCTTCCTCTCCTCCTTCTTCTACTCTTTCTTCGTCTCCTCCTCCTTCTTCTTCTGCAACTCCTCCTCCTCCTCCTCCTCCTCCTCCTCCTCCTCCTCCTTTTACTCCTTCTATTTCTGTTTCTTCTCCTCCTCTCCTTCTTCTTCTTTTTATTTTATTTTTTCTCTTTTTTTCTAATCTTCTTTTTCTTCCTATTCTTCTTTTTCTTCTCTCCCTGCTTCTCCTCCTCCTCCTTCTTCTCCGTCTCCTCCTGCTTTTTTTCTTCTTCATCTCCTTTTTTTTCTTATTTTTCTCCTTTTTCTTTCTCTTTTCTTCTTCTCCTTCTCTTTCTGCTTCTTCTCCTTCTTCTTCTTCTTTTTTCCCTTTTCTTCCTATTCTTCTTTTTCTTTTCTTTCTACTTCTACTCCTCCTCCTTCTTCTTCACCCTCTTCTTCTTCTTCTCCTTCTTTTTCTTCTACTTCTCCTTCTCCTCCTGTATATTCTCCACCTTCTTCTCATTTTTCTTAACCCTCTTTTTCTTCTTCCTCCATCTTCCATCTCCTTATCATTCCCGCCCACTTGTCTATTCAACAACGTGACATCATCAGCAGCAGTAGCAGCATAATTATAATAGCAGACTTACCCCCAAACTCTGGAGCCGTGTACACACAAAACAGTCAGTAGTTAGGTACCTTCGTAATAATTATCTCCATCATCACTGCTATAATCTTTACTCTGCTATTGCTTTCATCAGCCATCATCATCGTTATCATCATAATCATGATCATCATAATCATCATCATTATCATTATAATCATCGTCATCATCATCGTCAAGATCAAGTTATCCAATCGCTGGCAAGATAGCTGCCAAATTCTGAATGTTCCGTAATTCCCAAATTCTGAATGTAAGTATGCTTGCCCAGTGAAGCATTTAATACTCAATTATTGTCACCATCGTATAATCAAAAACATGCTAAGTAATGGAAGTGTATGTGTTACTGTATGGTGAGAAGCTGCTCACATCTGTCTTATACACAATTTATTTATTTATTCATTATTAATTCATTATTATTATTATTATATTTTTTTTTATTCATTTATTTATTTATTGTTTTATTTATTCATTTATTCATTTTTTTATCTATCTATCTATCTATCTATCTATCCAACTATCCAACTATCCAACTATCCTACTATCTATTCATTTATTCATTTTTTTTATCTATCTATCTATCTATCTATCCAACTATCCAACTATCCAACTATCCTACTATCTATTCATTTATCTATCTATCTATCTATCTATCTAACTATCCAACTATCCTATAATCTATTCATTTATTCATTTATCTATCTATCTATCTAACTATCCAACTATCCAACTATCTAACTGACTATCTATCTATCTATTTATTTATTTATTTATTGTGACAAATTTACAACGAGTGTGAAGGCGCAACAGACTCAAGTCCAAAACTGCTCTCTTCACAAATTTTAAATATGCTATATTGTCCAAAACATTGAGGTTAACACAGACTAAACATTTAAGATTTGCTAAAAACCTTCACTCAAAAAAATAACAAAATGAATCTACTCACTTAACAACTGTTAATTTAAATGTTCACTTAAAACGAACACTAAATTCCAAAGAATATCCTGATTTTGCAATGTTGACTATTCTCTAGCATTGTATGCTCCATTGTGCAAACACGTTTGAGCGTCCATGATGGAACTATGTGGGAGGTAGTGTATTACCTTACCTTACCTTGAGGTTTCCTTGAGCTTACCTTGAGGATTCCTTGAGCTTACCTTGAGGATTCCTTGAGCTTACCTTGAGGATTCCTCAAAACGAAGAATACTTGAAAATCCTCTTAATGAATGTCTTTTAAGCCTTCCTTGAGTTGGGTTCATGAATTCCCTTCTTCATATCAATTCTGAAGACCCAGAATGTTGATTTGTATGAGCTTTCATGAGGGACTGGATGTGAAATTCTTGTTCGGTCTTTAGATTCGAGTTCTCAGGGATGTGTTTTCCCATATTCTATGATATTCGAGTGGTACAAAAGCGTACAAGGGTTTATGTGAACCACCATAATAAGCCAAAAACTCGGTGAAGTAGTCGGAATTTCAATGTGAGTTTGCATCCCATTTGATGAGCTAAATTTAATTTTGGAATTCATGATTCGAGAGTTTATTAGGGGTTTATTTATTCATTCATTCATTCAAGATACATATGAAGGCTCTCACACAATTCCATGAAGTTGAACGTTTTGAAGCCATGAGTAAAAATTATACATATTTGATTTATAAAATTTATTTATCTACGACCATGTCATAATGTATTCATTACAGTTTCACAATTGATGCCAAAACAGCTGTCTTTTCGAAATTCTTTTTGAAACCCGTTGCATAATGAGCTCATTATAGTACAGGTTCTACATTATAACACGGGTTCTGGACCAATCAGAAGCATTTTTGATGGAATCAATATCGTAATTCAATATTGTGAAACTATCAGCTGATTTGATCAAACTGCTAAACCAGCTGCTTTAACCTAACAATCTACTATAACTTCTCGTATTTGAGATGAGAGGTTAGGTATCTCTGACAGTCACAGGTAAAATGAAATTGTTTTAATTAAATGTATACTAGTGGTCGTAGATATAGAATAGTGTATGCAACGATTTTATTTGGCCAATAAAGCACTCGTGAGGTATTTATAACACTCGCATTCGCTCGTGTTATAACTTACATCTAACTCATGCCTTAATAAGGGTCAAAATAAAATCGTTGCATAAACTTCTAATATTTATTCGGATGAATGATTCCGTACAGGGTTGTTCAGCAACCGTTTCGTGTGCTAATTGATGGAAATAAAGGGTTTTGATTGGCTGTGACATTGTGACGACTCAACCAATAACAGCCATTTATTTACAACGATTTGCGTACGATACAGTCTCGAGGATTTATATTTCTGTTTATTTGTTCTCATACGGCCGGTTGCAATTAATAAGGAGTTTAATGTCAGTTAACTAACCGTCGTAAGTGTAACGGGTTTATTTCCGTTGCACAAAGATCCATTAGTTATTTGGGCACAATCTGGCGACACTGTAATTTGATCAACAGCTGATTCTGTAGTTGAGAAAAAATATGAATTAGAATCATTTCATTGTGAATTATTTGAATCATTATTCAACTATCTCAATATTATTATATTCTTCATAGATTTTATTCATTTTGAAAGGTTTTTAACACCTACCACATAATTTGCAGTTCCTTGTTCTGGTACAATAAACATAATCTATAAAATGTAACTTAACGGGCATTACTGAGATTCAACCATCGGTGATCCGGTTAATGTATTTTAGGCCGGTTAACCTAATCGGCGTTATCGCTTGTAATTGTTCTTTGTGCAACTAAATTCTCTCCATTAAGTTTAATTTCCGTAGAATGACGTCATTCTATGGGAATTGAATTTAATTGGCTCTCTTGCAACCGGCCAGTAGTATAAAAAAATATTATATTGATTGTTTTTATTCGTAAATATTACTTTTTCAATATTACTGTCACTTGATATACTATTACTTACTTACT
Organism: Conomelus anceps; assembly: GCA_948455865.1. Taxonomy (NCBI): domain Eukaryota; kingdom Metazoa; phylum Arthropoda; class Insecta; order Hemiptera; family Delphacidae; genus Conomelus; species Conomelus anceps. The sequence continues at coordinate 28,282,456 of OX418227.1, read as the reverse complement.
AAACATAGTATTTGGCAATATTTCAATGATTTTTGCTCTCACCAATCAATACTACTATTATCATATAATCAACCGCAATCATTATAGGCTAACAATCAGGCTAATATTATAGGTCTTAAAATCATTTCACAACAAAAATATACAACCCACCGGCAGAATACATAAAAGAATAGCATGGAACAAGTCAATAGTCAATAGTCATGGAATAAGTCAAGCCAATAGTCATGGAACAAGAAATCCAGGAAACAATAGCAATTACTAGCAAGTTCAATACTAGCTAACAAATGTCGGCAGACAAAATTTAGGAGAATTTTCTTTTGTGACTAAAAAATCAATACAAAGTTTGTGCAAAACTATCTTAACGATAATGCTAAAGTTAATTTTCACACTGTATGCAACTGCCTGCCGTATAATATCTATTGTTATAGAACAAAAATATGACCAGGTTAGCGTTAACGTTATTGTTAACATAGTTTTGCCTAAATCCAATACTTTAAATTATGTAACACCTGTTCTTATACATGATACTAGAGTAGATTGATTCTGCGTATAGCCGATGTAGGCAAAATACAATTTTAAAATTCAAATATACTGTATTATGATATTTCACATTTTTTTGTAGTAGTAGTCTATGTAGGTTTGTATTAACTTGTTATGTATATGTTATGTTGCATTAGTATTTCCAATAGTAATATTACTGCAGTTAAAACTGTTGGCATGAAAACAACGTAAGATTTCTTTCTTGCTGAAGATGCCCACATAACTCAGAGACTTGTGCGTGGGTAAGATGTGAATGATGACACCGAATATGACAGTCTAAACACCGGAAATCGATCTCAAGCGCAGTAGTAGCAGTCAGTAAGAGTCTTAGGCCTGTTTCACACACATCGATTTCATCTGTTCGGTAAAATCTCGAACGATCCACATTCCAGCAGTGGCGTGAAGAAATAAATGAGGCTCTTCACACACATCGATATTATGCCGAACGGTAATGACAACCGTCCGATGCCGTGACGCAGCCGTCCAATGTCTCGACCAGGACGGCCGCCGTTCGGTAGGTAATGGGTAGAGGAAAAGACTTGTGGACATTTTCAAACTCATCGAATTTGACCGTACGATAATTTGCATTGTTTATTCAAATAATTATCTATTTTCATCGCTTTTCCTCTTCAGAGACGTCTCTGTCTATATAAATAAAGTAATTTTATTTTTATCTATCCCCATAAAACCGTTCAAAATTCGTTCACTTTTGTTCATTCCGTTCGAGGTTAACCGAACGGCTGAAATCGTACGGCCGATATCGATGTGTGTGAAACGGCCCTTATCTGGGGATAACACCCCAACCGATTACACCACAGCGGCTGCGTGTGATCTTTCTCAATATGTTAGTTTGAAGTGACTGACAATTGAACAACTGACAAATATACATAAACAAAATTTATTAATTTCGAATTCCTTTAAGTGCTACTAGTTTATACTGAAGACTTCCGCAATGGCGGATATTGACAACAGTATTGAATAGCTGATGGAAATCGATGAATGCTACTCTACAAAAATATCAGACTTCCGCCATTGCGGAAGTTTTCAGTATGAACTAATAGCACTTAAAGGAATTCGAAATTAATAAATTCTCTATCTCAATATTTTAATGAAGAGAATGGACATCTAATTTCATGAACAATCCCCAAAACATGGACGTCAACATCGAAATCTTTCTTCCTTCATTGCTACAGCCCTGAACCACCGATTTCCGGATCACCCAAACAGTTATCAATTACAATTTCGCCTCTAATCGCTACAGCACGATCCCAACTCCTCAACAACTGACCAATCACGTGCAAGAACCGCACAGTCTTATGGGATCGATCGAAGACTTTACCAGATCACCTACCAGCCCGAGCGATAATTCAGACTCTAATACTCTGTTTTCGACATCGGTAATTATATATCCATTATCGGTTAAACAAGATTAATGAATGAAAAATGCCCGGGAAATAATGGGCGGCAAGAATGTAATGATCGTGCTAGTTGTGGCAGTTTGAAAGTTATTGATAAATGGGGAGTGCACCGTGTAATATACTTTCTTCCTAGTCGTTGAGAACTGTGGAACAATATTGGAATTGATAGTACTCGAGCGTTGATTACACTGTGCGTGTTTACTAGCTGACAAGCCAGCGAGTAGCAACACTACAAGCCGACCCAGCTCTTGTAGTAGTGTCTGTCGAGTATAGTCAAAAATTGACCATGGTCAATTACCTACCGTACTAGGGACCAGGACAATACTTTGACCCTGGTCAAAATATTATAGTATATAGAGCTGGGAACAACGCCCTTCGTTTCCAACTCTTTATTTAATTTATAGATTTCTTGTTCCATATCAATCTACGTTGTTAATATTAAAGATGGGTTTTAACAACTCGAAAACGTTCGGCCTACAGAGTAAGTAAAATACTACTTATTCTTAATAAAAAATTGACTGCAAGTCGTTGAATTCATATGGCGAACTGCGTTGTTAATATTAACTTTTCATGTGAAATTTAACGACTTGCAGTCAAATATTTGTTAAGAATAAGTGTAATAACTCACTTAATCTGGCCGAGTACTTTGTGGTGTGTTTGTATATTTCAAATTGTTCCAAGGTGTTGAGTTCGTGTCCTTTAGATTTTATGTGTAGAATGTGTAGGTTGGTACTGATGTCAGTAAAAGTGTGTCCAGTTTAAATGATATGGTCGGCAAAATTCAGCAGAAAATTCGGCAAAACAACACAGCTTCAACATCTACAGAAAACAAACAATGACAGATACCCTAATACACAGCACCTCCAATCATTTAACACAACACAAACACTCAGCATTCAGGTCAATGCTACACAGACTCAACAACACACCACTATCCACCGACAATTACCACACTGAACTAAATACAATAAAATACCTAGCACAAGAAAACGGCTACAAACACGACCTAATTGACAAACTCAATCATAAAATAAGAAACAAAAAACAGAACACCAACTCCACTGTCAAAAAATACATCACAATGACATACATTAATCCACAATCACACAGACTAGCAAAAATCTTCAAAAAAGCCGGCCACACCATCTCATTCAGAACAAAAAACAAAATAAAAAATGCACTTACACTCAAAACCACACTGAACACAAACAAATACGATCTCCCAGGGATCTACAAACTAAACTGCTCTGATTGTAACAAATTCTACATAGGACAAACAGGCCGCACATTCAAACAACGTTACAAGGAACATTTTCAAGCCCTGACATCCAAAGCTGAATCGAATTTTGCCGACCATATCATTCAAACTGGACACACTTTTACTGACATCAGTACCAACCTACACATTCTACACATAAAATCTAAAGGACACGAACTCAACACCTTGGAACAATTTGAAATATACAAACACACCACACACAATAAACAAAACATTCTCAATGAACAACTAAATTTTAAATCTCACAAACTTTTTGATCACATTTTACAAAAACCACAACACTTCTAACCAAAAAACTGACATGATGATCTAGGAACCCACGCCTCTGAAGATGGATCTCATAGATTCGAAAGTACTCGGCCAGATTAAGTGAGTTATTATACTTATTCTTAACAAATATTTGACTGCAAGTCGTTAAATTTCACATGAAAAGTTCATAATAAATTCTGTTTATGTATATTCGTCAGTTTATTCAATTGTCAGTCACTTCAAACTAAAATATATTTTTCCTACAACTGCTTGTAAAGTAGTTCTTTACGTACTGAAAACTAATTGTAAAATACCTCTTTAATGCTCCGCGAGCGGTAAAGTCTTTACCACTCGCCAGCTGTTTTCTTTACGCTTATGTTTTGATTTGATGTCTTCTCATTGGTGGATCACGGAATCCGTGTAATTCTCATAACCTCAACAATGCGCTAACCAAATCCGCACACGGTCTAATAGTTCTTTAGTTCTTTATTTCCTCTTTAAAAAACAAGTACATTGGTAATGACAATAATTTACAGAAAAAAAATATTCTTCACATGGGCTACAATGCCTGTGTGCGAAGAAGAGTCTGAATCGTAGGATTTTATTTAGAAGAAAAAAGACAAATTAAAAAAAAATTGAAGAGAAAAAGAAATTACAGCCAAAAAAAAGGGGGGAAAAACAAAAAAAAGCGAGAAAAAAAGGCTTAATAAGGCTTATTTGAGGAGGATCATCTACCTATAGGAAATGCGAGGCCAACAAGAGAAACCAGAGAGAAAAAACGTATACACATAAGGTTTCTGGGATGAGCACTAGTTGTATCAAGAAAAGGCAGAATGAAATATAAAATAAAAGATCAAAGAAAATAATATGAGGGTTAGATACAGTTATTTTATGTATGGAAAAGAAAAAAGAAAACTCTTAAAAGCGGTATGCAGACTGCAGCAGCATCTCAGATGCATCTCTTCCATGTTCTAACAGCCAAGAGAGCAGCATTTTCTTGTAGGAAGTAACACTAAATCGGTCAAAATTAGAGAACTGCATGCGCAGACATATTGCAACACAAACGGTGAGAAATATATTAATATAAATAATACATTTGTCTGTAATGCGACAAACTACAAGCTTTTATTGTGTTGGAATCCAGAACTGCAGTTGTAGGAAAAATATTGTATGCAATTCGAGCGTGAAGCTTCTTTATTGCTCTCGCAAAATTTCTGCGCTCCACTACGCGTCGCGCAGTAAATGTTTTGGCTATAAAGTCGATAAAGTAGCGATAAAGTCGATAAAGTCGCGCTTCACGCTAGTAAATATTGTGACATAAAATTAAAAAATATTAGTTCTCGAAGCTTATTTATATCTTTCCGAAGATATATACAGTATTTCGTAAATATATTTATTAATAAAGGTTTAAATACCTACGTTTTGGTATCCAATAATTATTTGTTCACTGCCGGTTTCAACCCTTCCATGGGGTCTTCATCAGGTGGTTACAGACGTTATTTTATATTTTTATTGTATTTAAATCTATTTATATAGGCTGTAATATATTAATTTTCTTTCTAATACTATTTGCTTTATTTATTTTACTAGAACTAAAGATATATCTAGAACTCTAGATTATCAGAAGTATTTAAAGAATGATCGAAGTTCGCTAGGTGTCTTTTAGTAGAGGGAAAAGTACCATCAGAAATTAGCCTCTCTTGTTGATTGAGCACATTAAATTAAATTAAATTAATATTGAATTTATTGCCACATAAAAAGAAAAAAACAGAAACATTACAAATGTCATTGTACAAAATAAAACTAAATAATAATACACTTCTACATTATATTAATCTACATAACTACAAGATCTTTTGTATTAGTGATTACAATGTAATTATATGTAAAATATTTGAATATAAATTATATGTAATTAATTAATTATCTGTATATCGTCTGTAGCCCTATTACAGTAATGTGCTCAATTACTATTATTTAGTTTTTATAATTATTATGGCATCACCAGCAAAAGGAAAAACCTTGTGCGCTGGTGAGAGTCGCATTTATAGTTTAATAAGTTTATTTATTTTTTTTAAATTTATTTAGTAAACAATATAGTCACTTGCATATAATTTTATTTATTGAATAAAATTTAAAGATGAGAGAAATTTTGATCTAATCCATGAATTAATGTTTCTGTTCATGTGAATTGTTTTATTATTATGTCTGTTTCTCAGGTATTCGTTTTGTAGGATATTAATGTATCTACTGCTAATGTAGAGGAGCTGTCTTCTAAGTAGTGTTGAATTTGTGTAATAGACTTGATATTCGGTTGTTGAATTAGGTCTCAAATCATAATTTAATGTATCAGTTAAAGAGAATTTATTTTTATATTTTAATATGTAATGGGTGATGCAACTGAGATATAACTGTCGCACAGTTAGCACCTGGAAATCGTCAAATAATTTCTTGCTATCACAAATCCGTGGTCTTTTTAGGATTGTTTTAATAATGTACTTCTGTATTACGAACAGTTTATTCAAATGTGTATCAAAAGTACCACCCCAAACAGCTATACCATAACGTATTAAAGATTCAACCAGGGTCCAGGGCTACATAAACTTGCTTATGTTCATTAAGGGATAGGATATTATTCAATTTATAAAATTTATATGATAGGTATTTAAGTCTCTTGCATAGAAAATTTACATGGAAGTCCCATTTCATACATTCATCTATCCATATCCCGAGGTATTTCATACTCTTTTTCCTGTGTATTATAGGGCAGGTACAGTTATCAGTGTTAAGCCGGTCACAGTTTGAATGGATTTTTAATTTAAAGTAGTTATCAGGTTTACCTGTTCTATTTGCCGAAAAAGTAATATAATTAGTTTTATTAACTAGGTTTTGTATTGATACACTGTTCACCACGTACCTACTACGTATACGTACGTCTTCATTATTACTGCTGTACGTCTTACTATGTTCTACAAACAATTTCTGTCAGTACGCACAACAAACGCTGCGTTTCTCTAGCTATTGCAAAGCTTAGTTTGTATAAGCGGTGGGTTTAGTTAGAGAACACCCAGTTTAATTCAGTATTATCTCCTCATCTAGGGATGTTGGTTGTTGTTGTTCTTCTTCTTGTTTGTCTTCTTCTGCTCTTCTTCTTTTCCCTTCATCTAATTCTTCTTCTTCTTTGCCTTCTTCTCTTTTGTCTTTTTCTAACATCTTCCTCTTTCTTCTCCTCATTCTCATTCTCCTCCTTCTTCTTCTCCACCTTTTTTTTGTTCCTTTCTATTTTCTTCTCCTCCTACTTCTTCTTCTTCTACTTCTTCATTTTATTCTTCTCTTTTTTCTTTATCACCTCCTTCTCCTCCTTCTCCCTCTTCTTTTTCCACTTCTTAAGTTTTATCTTCTTCCTCTTCTTCTCCTTTTTTCTTTCATCTTCTCCACCACCTTCTCCTCATCTGACTCTTCTTTTCCCCTTTCTCTTTCTCTCCCACTCCCACTCCCTCTTCCACTTCCTCTTCATCTTGCTCATCTTCTTTTCTTCCTCTTCCTTATCCTCATCTTCTCCCACATGCTCTTCTTTCTCTTCCTCATCCTCTTCTACTTGTTCCTCCTCCTTATCCTCCTCGTGCTCCACTTCCTTCTTCTCCTCCTCCCCAACCACCTCCTACTACACCGCCTCCTCCTCCGCCTCCTCCTGCTCTTCCTCCTCCTCCTCCTCCTCCTCCTCCTCTACCTCCTCCTGTGTCTTCTCCTTTGTCCTCTTCTTCACTCCTTTTTCTTTGTCTTCTACTTCTTCTTTATCTTCTTCTTCTCCGTTTTTTCTTCACCTCATTCTCCTCCGCCTCTTGCTTCTCCTGATTCTTCTTCGTTTTCCTTTTCATTTTCTCCTTCCTCTTCTTCCTCCTCTTCTTCTTCCTCTTCCTCTTCTTCTTCATCTTCTACTCCTTTTTTGTTTTATTTTATCTCCTCCATCTCTTCATTCTCTTCTATTTCCTTCTCCTTCATCATCCCTTCTTTTTTTTCCTTTTCTCCTACTCCTTCATCCTCTTCCACTTCCTCTTCTTTTTCTTCTTCCTCCGCTTCCTCATCCTCTTCCTCTTCCTAATCCCCTTTCTCCACCCCTTGTCTTCCCCTCCTTCAACTCCTTCCACTCCTCCTCCTCCTCATTCTGCGCCTTCTTCTCCACTCCTGTTTCTTTGTCTTCTACTTCTTCTTCATCTTCTTCTTCTCCTCCTCATCTTTTTTTCTTCACCTCATTCTCCTCCTCCTCTTGCTCCTCATTCTTCTCTTCCTTCTTCGTTTTCCTTTTTATCTTCTTCTCCTCCTTTTCTTTTATCTTCCCCACCTCTTCCTTCTCTTCTACTTCCTTCTCCTTCACCCCCTCTACTTCTTTTTCTTTTCTCTTTCTCTCCTACTCACTCATCCTCTCCACTTCCTCTTCTTTTTCTTTTTCCTCCGCTTCCTCTTCCTCGTCCTCTTCCTCTTCCTCATCCTCTTCCTCCACCTCCTCAAACTACCACCTTCACACCACTATATTGCACTATTCCACGAAATGTTTGTTTTATTTTGGTGGCTGGGTGCTGTGTTTACATGTTTACCTGCTGCCGCTGATGTGCCCCTGGGGTTGTTATTAATTATTTTGAGAGGGTTCAGATGAACTACTTGGGATGTAGCAAATAATGTTGATTTGAGGAAGAAGAGAGTAAATAATTAGCTAGTTCGTGGAATATAAGGAAGTTGAGCGTAGGGGAATTTGAGGAAGTAGTGTGGAAAAATGTCAACGATATGAGTAGTCTACGAGTCTACAATAAAAATGTCTACGAGTAGTGTTTTGTGAAAAAGCATGGATTCGGATGAGATGTCCTTTTTTGTACTGTACCATGTTTAGAAGTGATAACATCAAAGCCATGCTTAGAGCCCTTTCATGCATGCGTTTTCGTACGGACGATAAAAAAACGGACGTTTTTAAATACATTGGAACAAATGAGCGCATTTATGCACTGTCGTCCGTTTTTCAGCTGTCGCAGTGTTTTAGAAACGGACGATAAACGCAGTGACGGTTCTGCACAAAGTGCACGGTAGCATATGGCCGTGTTTATGCAGACGCACGACAAACGCACGTTTCCTACTCCAAGCCGCAGTGCTGCCAACCTCCCGCACTCGTGCAGCGTACAACACAATAGGATCCATGATACTAGAACTATATTGGTAGCACTGCCACCCCCACCCTCATCCTTAAGCAAACGCACAACAGAAAATTGAAGACGCACTACATAAAATCAAAACGCACGACACAAAATTAACGGTCCGTTTTTTATCGTCCGTACGAAAACGCATGCATAAAAGGGCTCTTAGTCTTTACAATTAGTAATTATAATATAGTATACGTATAAGGATATTACACATACCTATATTATACACTTATACAGCCTTATGTTTGTAGCCTAATAGAATTTACTTTCATCCACTATTATTATTATTTTTTTAGTTTTTTGAGAATGAAGCCCGCATAGGTCTGAGACCTGTGCGTGGCTGATGAGTTGGATGAAGGTGATTGATGAGTAGGACCTACAGTTTTAGGTGGGCTTCGAACCACTGGGAAGTAATTTTACAGCAGAGAACAGTGTCTTTTTTGTTGTCAATATAATTGGTCACCGTTACAAAGTGGACCCAGGAGAACGCAGCTTATCTCTATTTGATTGAATAGACCTGCTCTACCTGCTACGGCTCAAGGCTATCACTTCCCTGTACAATAATTTAATATTTAAAATCAAAAATTATATTACGAGTACATATTATAGAAGAAATCATACATATTATTAGAAGAAATCATAGCATAAATTCAAGATTCCCTTGTTATTGCTATTATTATTTATCCTTTGAAACGTTGAGAGCTTTAAACGATTGATAACAATTGAAAAAAATTATTGCTCTTGATGAATGAGAATCATCCACGGGTTTGTGAATAATGTAAACGATAAACTACAGAAAAGCATCGTGTCCTTGTACTGTTCAACCGAGCTAGAAACCGATACTCCACATCTAAGCCTAATGGATCTACTCCAGTTTGTTCTTTCCGTATCTATAGTTTTTTATCCAACTATAAGTTTTTCTACCCGCTATCAGATGTGTGATCACATCTGCCTGAACTTCTAAAGCAACCCGATGATCCCACATTCAATCAGGAGATGTCTCTAGTTCTCCCACTTATCAAGTTCTGACAATAAAACGGACGATAACAAAGAAATAAAAAATGAAAAAGGGAGGAATCCTTTTCCTTTTCTTGTCTTGGGGTGTATTTTTTGAAAAAAAAAAAGTAGGTGGTAGACATTGAATGTGTTGGGGCACAGACAAACAAAAGGTGTAAATCCTGATGGAGGATGTGAGGTCATGTCTGAAGCAATAAGCATCCCGTCTTCACAATGCGTTGCTTCAGCTGATTGTCAAATACGGACGCGTTAGATAATCTGCCTCAGTTATGTGTGGATCCAAGGCTTGTCTGGGCTTCTCTTGTGTTGTTATGTAGATATCGTATCTACAATATAAATAATATATCTAGGAAGTAAGTAGGAGCCCTCAGGAAGTGGTAGCTTCAACTCAAACTAAATCTGTGATGTTTTCCATGACGAAATACTTGATGAATAATCTAATTTCAGAAACGACATTGTATTTCAATTTAATATATTGTCTTTACTCACTTATATTGGAGGTAATAAAGGGATGCATTTCTTTTCAGAAGTGAAATTCATCCCTCCAGTATATCCAATATAAGTGAGTGATTTTACAGCAGAGAACAGTGTCTTTTTTGCTGGTCAATCTAATCGGTCACCGTTACAAACAGGACCTACGAGAGCGCAGCTTATCTCTATCTGATTGAACAGATACCTGCTACGGCTCGCGGCTATCACTTCCCAATTATGATCCAGAAAGACAGATAATTTTCTAATATGTTCTATGGAGTTATAAAATAAACAGATAAGACATTCTATAATTTTCCATAAACTTTCCATGAAGTTCTAAGTAAACATTCCAAAGGTGTCACAGATAAACTACAAGACAAGGAGAGTACAGGAGAAGAGTAATTAATTGCTTCCGGAAATCAATTGGACTCAGGCAGATAACACTGAAAATCACTGTTCCTTCTTTCTTTCTTTCTTTGTCCATAACAATAATATAAAATTCTGATTGTTGTTGTAATTGCATTTAGGATCGATCAGTAAGTCCCTATATGTTCTTTTATTTGCTCGTAAATCATTGTTTTGAGCGAATATAATGGTTAAAACGAGAAGACTCGTTGAGCTTTCTGCGAAGAAAAAAATTGTTCAAACAATTTACGTCCATTACAAGCCAACTAAAAATTTACTGCCGATCTGACGCTATTATCCGAAAATTGACTCCAAAATTGTCGATGGCGTACATAAATTTTTTTTCTCTGTTCAAAAACCATTTGAGCAGCCGAAACAAAAGGTCAGACCATTGTTCAAAATAATAATAATAATAACCGTTGCGAGCATGAAAGCGCTCGGGTGAAGGGAAGAGAAGCAGCAGCATATTCATCATTATCATAACATATCATTACCGCATCAGTATCAACTATAAAAATAATAAAAAGCCGCTTAATTTTACAGCAAAGAGAAGCATTATCCGTTCTTTCGCTTCTTTTTGTTCTCCATTTTTATGAACTCGATCGAGGCGCACTCTGTGGGGAAAAAACGGCACTAACGATGATCGTAATTACAGTTCCATAGTTTGGCCGGAGTTGTAATTTCGGGAAATATTAGCTTTGGCATTAAAAGCTGTGTGATCTATCCGTTGTTGATATATTCCCTTTCTTCTTCTCTCCTGTCTTCCTTTCTCTCTGCCCCTGTTTCTTTGTACAATTTTTTATCTGTCTAGAACGCCTTCTCACGCTTGTATCTTTCGCTATATATATTTCACCGTCCTTTCTCTTTTCTGAAAGATCGTGAGCTGAATCTGGATTCATTTTTCTGAAACTTGAGATCATCCTGATCTATAACGCGAACTTCGGCTATGTTATCTGGAATACCATTAATATGATAATATAATTCAATACTGTATACTATTTTCATTAGTGATATTTTACTGAGTTTAAATTTGACTAATTCTTTCCTAAATTTCGAAATTGTTAAAAACTAAATACACTGACTAGAGTCACCCAATTTCAATTTTTCTCGGGGGTAATAGATTGAATGTAAGGCATATTTATTTTCTGAGGATGAAGCCCGCATAGGTCTGAGACCTGTGCGTGGGTAATGAATTTGATAATGGTGATTGATTAGTTGGACCTACAGTTTTAGGTGGGTTCCGAACCACCGGGAAGTGATTTTACAGCAGAGAATAGTCTTTTCTGCAGGCCAATCCAAAAGATTATATTCATATTGAAAAATAAGACGAAATTGTCACAACCACATTTATGTGGTTATATTATAAATGTGGTTGTGACAATTTCGTCTTATTTTTCATTATGGATACCTTCCACAATATCACCTTCGCCATTACTAAGAAAGTTATATTCATATAATGAATTAATTACTAATAAACTCGCGGATGTCCCTCTCAATATTTCACCCCCCCCCCCCCCGCGCCATTCACAGACGGAACTTCTAGTAAGGCCACGGCCCTGCTAATGGATCCCCCCCCCCTCAATAATTCTATGATGTCGGCGCCGCTGTATCATATACATTGTAAATTTGCACAAATAAAGTCATCTGAATCTCTCTCTATCTATCTATCTCTCTCTTTTCTCTCTCTCCATCTCACTCCTGTTATCTATCCTAACTTTCCCTTCAGGGAAGCAAACAAAGTTGGCCGGGGTTCACCTCATTGATGAACGGGAGCGAAACTTTCAGATAATTCTCGTTTGTCTTTGGACCTACCTGCAGCTCTCTCTCTTCTCTCTCCTCTCTAGTCTCTACACACAGTAGACAGAGACAGAGTTTGCAGTGATCTGTGTTCTCTGAATCGATGATACCACTGCGATAGGGCACAAGCAAGCACCACCAAACTGTGCGATACAATCCCTTGAAGCATCCTGAAAGGACGAAAGCATCCTGCCACAGGACCCAGGACTCCTTGCTTATTCAGCGGGGATTGTAGGATCCTCCTTCTGTTGATCCTTTGACGTATCAAGGATGAAACAAACTACGAATCACTTGCTATCACTCTCCTTCTCTCGCTCACTTACTATCTATCTTTCTCATTTTCCTCATTAAACTAACGAATCGTATCAACTTGAGACAAACAGACGCTACATGTTTGTAGCCGCCAAAGTCAGAATTAAGGTAGGAACTAAGGCTCTACCTAGCCCACATGCCAGTGGAATTATTGGTTTAACACATAGTACATCGAGGATGCGCGTCTATTAGGTCTAAAGGTCTATTAGGGTGATTTCAAACCTCAAACATATTGAGCAAAAGTATAGAAGAAAGTTGATGTTTTTTCTTCAATCAATTCCTAAAAATTGAAGTTTTTGTCATAATTCCCCACCCAATAGATAGATAGATAGATAATTTGTCTTTATTGAGGCGAAGTTAGGACTCGCAGGTCCTCTCTTACACTTAACCAAATCAGAGAGAAGAAAAACTTTTATTCATAAGAAATACAAAATAAAGTAAAGTAAACATTCTGAGCAAAACTATGTAAGAAAGTTGAGTGAATTGATATTCTATTTCTATCAAATCTTTGAAAATTGAAGTTTTTTGTCATAATTCCCCACCCAATCAGAGAGAAAAAGAAATTTTATTCCTATGGAATACAAAATAAAGTAAGTAGTTACTTAAATAAATAAAGTATTTATGTAAGAAAGAACTTTTATTCATAAGGAATACAAAATAAAGTAAACATACTGAGCAAACTATGTAAGAAAGTGTTAAGTTAATCGATATCTTTTTTTTATGAAATCCTTGAAAATTGAAGTTTTTTTGTGATAATTCCACAACCAATCAGAGAGAAAAAGAACTCCTTATCCATAAGGAATACAAAACTAAGTAGACATTCTGAGCAAAACTATGGAAGAAAGTTAAGTAAATTGATATTTATTCCTATCAAATCATTGAAAATTGAAGTTTTTTGTCATAATTACCCACCTAATCAGTGAGAAAAAGGATTCTTATTCATGAGGAATACAAAATAAAGTGGACATACTGAGCAAAAATATGTAAGGAAGTTAAGTGAATTTATATTTTATTTCTTATCAAATCCTTGAAAATTGAAGTTTTTAGTCAGAATCCCTCACCCAATCAAAGATATAAAGATATGAAGATATAAGATATAAGGAATACAACATAAAGTAAAAACAATGAGAAAAACTATGTAAGAAAGTTAAGTGAATTGATATCTTATTTTTATGAAATCCTAGAAAATTGAAGTTCTCTGTTCCAATTTCTCACCCAATCAGTGATAGAAAGAACTCTTATTTATAAGACATACAGAATAAAGTAAACATACTAATATGCATTCATACTAATATAGTAATATACTAACTTACTAATATACTAAGTAAGCATACTAACATACTAAACATAACTAACAAAACTATATAAGAAAGTAAAGTGAATTGATACTTTATTTTTATCAAACCATTGGAAATTGAAGTTTTCTGTTCCAACTCCCCACCCAGTCAGAGATAGAAAAAGCTCTTATTCATAAGGAATAAAAGTATAAAGTCCTCCAAATTCATAAAAATCACATTTAATAAAAAAAAGCTAGAGCTCACAAGCGCAGTATTCAGATCAGTCATCTTATTGGATGAACAAGTGGTGGAATCAGCAAGAATTATTATGAAGAAAGTAAAAAATAATGTATGCCCATGTATAAAGACGGTATTATTTATTTATAACACAAAACAATCAAGTAAAGTTATAACAGACATAGCCCGCTATTGCCTTCTTTACACATTTTTAACTGAAAAATCCTCCAAATTTCAGGTTATGTCCAAGTTTAACTAGACATTTCACTTTGAAATTTTAAGGAAAGTGTGAGCCGTAGGAGGTATCTGTTCAATCAGATTAGCAACGCTCTCCTGGGTCCTCTCTGTAAGGGTGACCGATTGGATTGGCCAGCAAAAAAGACTGTTCTCTGTTGTAAAATCACTTCCTGAGGTTCGGAACCCACCTAAATTTGCTGGTCCACCATTTTTCCAATAACATGGCTCCAGCAGTTACGTGGAACTACCCGTAAGGGTCTCCCCACCAATAAATAAGACTCTGTTCTCTGCTGTAAAATCATTTCCCGGTGGTTCGGAACCCACCTAAACTGTAGGTCCAACTCATCAATCACCATTATCCAATTCATTACCCACGCACAGGTCTCAGACCTATGTGGGCTTCATCCTGAAAAAAAATGCCATATGCATTTACTTTTACTTGGAAGTATAACTAAAACAATCCAATAATCCAAAGAAATTTGATTTAATTTTGAAATTTCTTTGAGTTTCTAGAACCGAATATATTGAAATGAAACCATTTTAATCACATGCTTCATTATTACATACATGAATGAAATAAAATAGTAGTTTATGCAACGATTTTATTTTGACCCTTATTAAGGCACGAGTTAGATGTAAGTTATAACACGAGCGAATGCGAGTGTTATAAATATCTCACGAGTGCTTTAATGGCCAAATAAAATCGTTGCATACACTATTTTATCTACGACCACTAGTATACATTTAATTAAAACAATTTCATTTTACCTGTGACTGTCAGAGATACCTAACCTCTCATCTCAAATACGAGAAGGTATAGTAGATTGTTAGGTTAAAGCAGCTGGTGTAGCAGTTTGATCAAATCAGCTGATAGTTTCACAATATTGAATTACGATATTGATTCCATCAAAAATGCTTCTGATTGGTCCAGAACCCGTGTTATAATGTAGAACCTGTACTATAATGAGCTCTTTATGCAACGGGCTTCATAAAGCATTTCGAAAAGACAGCTGTTTTTCCATCAATTGTGAAACTGTAATGTATACATTATGACATGGTCGTAGATAAATAATGTGAAGGTTTTTTAGTAAATTGAATTGTTGATGTTTAATGATAAATCAGGGTAATAAAATAACGTTCATCGCTCCCTGCATTAATAAATGGTGAGACCACACTCCACAATACTTTACAATATAATATATGTATACAATCTGTATATATGGATGTAGTATATGTGCATTTACAGCAATTGAAATCTGCTTGTGTCCATTAAAATTGTAGGAACTAAATGAAATTAAAAACATCAAATTGATTCTTCAGACAAAATACATCAGACTAAGACAAAAAAATGATTAATTATTTTAATAGCACATAAAGCTATGAGTTCCATTAGATCGTGAGCTTCATGTTTTAAGTCCGTAACAGAATTGATGATTTTTCATCAGTTATCCACCATGATGTTATTGTTGGTAGGAACTGGCGAGCAGAATGAAATGTAATTACTGTTAGTATATTCCAGCCGTATAATTATTACTCAGTTTCAATTAAAATTTCATTGAGATTGATGCCAATAATTCATTATCCAGTGTCCAAATCAATAGCTTACTGTATAATGGTTCAATTGCCTATTATTTCTGTCTAGAATTGAGTTTCAAATTAATTTATTGCACATAGAAGAGAGGAAATTTACTATTTCTGGATGATAATGGATTAATAACAAATAATCCTGTCGGCTATTACACTAACTTGATAGCAAAGTCGAATTATTGGACTTTCGAAATACCTCATCTCTAATGATATTGCCATTGGAAACAATTTTGCACGAGAGTTCGTATGAATACATATTGTATTAGAAAAGCTAAATTTTTTATACATAGTAGGATATAAACAGTGCATATATTACAGCATTCCTTAGATGACAGCTATTCAGTTAATAAAATTCCACAAAAGTTGATAGTTTTTCAAAATAATATTGTGAAGATTTGAAATTTAAGTAATGTCTCCAATGCATTAAATAACATTTCAATGGCTCAGTGAAAAATACTTTACAAAAAATGAATTCATTCCAATTAATTATGATAAACTTACATTCACATTTATCATACAAAGCTAATAATTAATGTATGCACATCAATACTAATTGTTTCAACTCACAAAAAAGTCTGTAATTAGTAAAAACCCTTAGTCATTAATTTAAAAATCATATAATAATTACCTTTAATCATCCTGCTATCGTTGAATCTATATAAATAAAATTAGAGTTTTGTCTGTAAATTTATCCGATTTATATATTTTGGTTATTTTTATGTTTTATACATTAAAGAAGCCGAAACAAGTCTTATCTCAATTTCTGTCTGTCTATCTGTCACGGTTCTAAAGTCATTTTACACGGTCTTCTCCTGAAAAACGAGAGCATCGATCGGGATTATTTATCAGTATTGAAGACCTTTTTGACAATGTCTTTAGCTATAAAAAACTAAATTAAGTTTTTTTTTAACAGAATAATAAACGTTTAAAACCCAAGTATTGTGCGATTTTGGAAAAATTTCTTCTATGTTTTATTACCACATAAGAACAAATCACGTAATTTACCATCATATATCAATCAGCTGTTCTCAAGTATTCTCTCTGATAACTGTCACTGAATTGATTACGTTCTAAGTTGTTTACTAAGCTGCTAACAACTTCATGATCGTTGCTATCAAAAAAGCCGAAACATATTTAGTCTTATTTCTAAACATAATCCGTACGAAGGACGGGTACAATAGCTAGTGATATTCTATAAATCAATTGCCCACACAAAAATTAACGACAATGTCACAACCATTATCATTGTACCTTGAGCCTATTTGCCTGAATAAAAGCGACTCCAACAAAAGATGTTTGTTCATGATATGAACTGATACTGATTAGGCTCAGATGATATAGCAAATTCACATAATTGAAATACATGAAGTCTTAAAAAAAAAATGAAAATAGAGAGATCTCATACATAAACTAACAGTGTTAACTCACTTATCAACTTATCAATATAAATTGACATATTAATTTATTTCGATTGTGCACACCATCGGTTATGCTTCACAAAATGTAATCATATAATTTCTGCATTGTAAATTGAAATGGATATTTATATACTTTCATTCAATCTTATACTTATTGAATGTTTCCCTTATTCAATTTATCAGTATAAATTTTCAAGATAAGTTTTTTAATAAGTATGTTTCTATTTCTTACAGATTTTACAGAAGCACAGAAGGAAGTTTACCTCTTACAAGATGAATTTATGCGAAAATATGCTCAAAATGTCATTGCTGATGAAAATGCTCACGAGATTGACGAAAATTCTCCGTCCTGAAGAAAAACGCATTACGGTAAGCAATGTTAAAATTAATTTTGACTAAGCTACTCCAAAGAAGTAACTCCTGAAAGTATGAGAAAGTACAAAAATTAAACAAAATTTACAAAAAACTTTTATAGTCGAGTTAAGCCTACATCTACAACGCAGTGCAAACATTAATATATCCATCCCATATAACCCTGATAAAAAATACTCATAATTGACCGTACATAGTGAGGTCTCAGTTTTACCTCGACCGCTCTGAATTTCGTCTGTCTGTATGTATGGTACACGGTTAGAGTCAACCGCCTTGACTGATTGTCATGTAATTTTGCATAAATGTTCCTTATTCGTAGGCCGAGCGATGTATGTATAAGGTTTTTTCAAAAAATGACCCCCCCCCTCACCATATTTTTAAGGAGCCCAATTCACCTCTGCATATTGGCGAGTCTGATTTGGATACGGGTGGTTTTTAATTAAAATTAAGACGATTTCATCTGTGACAGTAATTTGATAAACCCAGCGGGGGGCGTTAGAAAGGGAGTTCAAAATCTCAAATATCTAGATTTTTTAATTTTTTTTTGTTTTTTTATTTGATGGGGTTTTTTGAGCTGAGTGGAATAGTATATACCAAATTTCTGATGAATTGAGCATTTGGGGTTGTGATAAGAAATATTGACTTTTTAAAAACGTATTTGTGGGTAATTTTGTTATTATAACCGTTTTAGAAGAAGGTTGACTCCCTCTCCGTCACTAAAAAATATCATCCCTTCTTGAGTGAGGAGTGTTGGGTGAATGAGGTCTACTGTTCACAGAACTACTAGTAAAAATCATTCTAAAAGAACCTTGGGGTGCTTGAGGAGTTACATTATCGAGGATAATCACCATCGCAAAATCAATCATATGCTGTTAAATGTTAGTATTCACACTGCACCAAACTGTCATACATTATTTTTTTTGTAGATTACGTCATGAAGACTCAACAATCATACTCTTATACATTAGTTACCATAATTACTATATCAATTAGTTGGGGTGAGGCTTAATTTTGATTATTAACTTTTCATGTGAAATTTAACGACAAAATTTATCCTAATTGACAAACTCAATCATAAAATAAGAAACAAAAAACAAAACACCAACACCACTGACAAAAAATACATCACAATGACATACATTAATCCACAATCACACAGACTAGCAAAAATCTTCAAAAAAGCCGGCCACACCATCTCATTCAGAACAAAAAACAAAATAAAAAATGCACTTACACTCAAAACCACACTGAACACAAACAAATAAGATCTCCCAGGGATCTACAAACTAAACTGCTCCGATTGTAACAAATTCTACATAGGACAAACAGGCCGCACATTCAAACAACGTTACAAGGAACACTTTCAAGCCCTGACATCCAAAGCTGAATCGAATTTTGCCGACCATCTCATTCAAACTGGACACACTTTTACCGACATCAGTACCAACCTACACATTCTACACATAAAATCTAAAGGACACGAACTCAACACCTTGGAACAATTTGAAATATACAAACACACCACACACAATAAACAAAACATTCTCAATGAACAACTAAATTTTAAATCTCACAAACGTTTTATTCAAATATAAAATTTAAATTTATATTCAAATATTTTACATATAATTACATTGTAATCACTAATACAAAAGATCTTGTCGTTATGTAGATTAATATAATGTAGAAGTGTATTATTATTTAGTTTTATTTTGTACAATGACATTTGTAATGTTTCTGTTTTTTTTTTATGTGGCAATAAATAAATTCAATAAATTCAATAATTCAATTTTGATCATATTTTACAAAAACCACAACACTTCTAACCAAAAAACTGACATGATGATCTAGGAGCCTCTGATGATGGATCTCATAGATTCGAAAGTACTCGGCCAGTTTAAGTGAGTTATAATACTTATTCTTAACAAATATTTGACTGCATGTCGTTAAATTTCACATGAAAAGTTAATATTAACAACGCAGTTCGTCATGGAACATGAAATCCAGGAACATAATTTTGATGTGAAAGGAACTCTTGTACACTATAAAAAGCTAAACTAAATATTTTTTCGATTGTTTTTTAAATATTTCTATATTTTCAAGACTCTTTAAAAACTGCGGTAGCTTGCTGTAGAGTTTCCCACCAATATAGAAAGGGTTTTGTTTGAATAAGTTACTTTTGTGACTCACCAAGTGATAATCTCCTTGGCTTCTTGTATTATAACCGTGTATGACAAGATTTTGGTTAATATTACTCTTTTTCACATGTAAAGTAGCTTCATACACATATAAGCAGGTTACAATTAGGAGACCAAGTCTCTTGAACAACGGCCTACATGAATCTAATCTATTTACTCTTTCTATCCACCAATCCGCTTTCATTCCATGTTCTTGATTCTGCTATGATGATTATTATGTAGTATTGAATATGCTCCACTGTGTAATCCATTGCCTTGTCACATCCTATACCCGGCTCAAATAAAAAAACGCATATTTTATTTATTTATTTTAGTGACGTGATTTTCCATGAAACACAGATATGATAAAATGCAATACGCAAATTGGAGCGGTGGTAAGGTGAGGTCTTATCCAATTTTGTGTTTGACATCAATCACCCTGCATCACGTCACCAAAGTTTGGTGACTATTTCCACTGATTCATGTTGAACAAATATGTCTATAAGGTCAATATGTCTATAAGGTCAATCTTCTTCTTCTTCTTCTCTATCTATAAAAGGATGATACCCTGACTCACTCATCAACGCAGAGCCAAAACTACTAGGCCTATGAACTTGAAATTTCGTATGAACAATCCTTTTAGTATTAACTTTTCATGTGAAATTTAACGACTTGCAGTCAAATATTTGTTAAGAATAAGTATAATAACTCACTTAATCTGGCCGAGTACTTTCGAATCTATGAGATCCATCTTCAGAGGCTCATAGAAGATGGATGGATGAGCCTCTGAAGATGGATCTCATAGATTCGAAAGTACTCGGCCAGATTAAGTGAGTTATTATACTTATTCTTAACAAATATTTGACTGCAAGTCGTTAAATTTCACATGAAAAGTTAATATTAACAACGCAGTTCATCATGGAACAAGAAATCCAGGAATCCTTTTAGGATTTCACCATGCAATAAGAAAGGATTTTTCAAAATTCGCAATTTTAGGGGTGTTTTTAGGGGGTTAAAGTTTCGCCTATGCAAAGCACGGGTACATGGCTAGCTAGCTTACTGGGATTTTTTAATCATATGGAAAATAATTTGAAATTTTTCGATCTGCTGTACACGCTGTTTCAATGGACAAGCTGTTTGTGTGTTTCAAAACTTCAAAACTACTTGACAGATCGTCATGAAACTTTGGGAATATGTTGTGTGAATATTGAGGATGGTTTCTGACCATAAATTTCAATAGGGGAGCTAATAATTACTATTAATTAATCCATTTTATAGACATAACCTACTGAACTTGCCGGCCAAACAGCTTAAAGAAACATCTGATAGAAGTCAACAGTTTATAATCATATGGCAGGCCCCTTAGCGGCGTTATTTACGCTGTCTTTGAACAGCAAAAGACTTTGCACTTTGCATGTAGGCTACGGTGCAGGCGGAGCCTTGCAATATGTAGGAAACATACGACTGGGCAAGGTTGATAGAAACAACCTTAAAAAATCTTGCGACTGGGTATGATGAAATGTAATTAATTATGCCAGGTTGATGACATCTGTTAACCAATGCAATTGAATTGAATTGAATGCAGCTGAAATTTGAAATGCAGCCTCAGCGGGAGGTGGCGCATAATAAAATAAGAATCCTGGCTTCTACCCTTATAGTCGTAGGAGGTTTAGATTTGAAATGTTTCTTCATTCAGAGGTGGTGATTAAGAAAACAACGAAGCCTCTATGATCAGCTGGAAGAGCCCTAGGACTAACTTCTTTCCTAATTTAAAATGTAACCTCAGCGGGAGGTGGCGAATAATAAAATCAAGGAGAATTTTTATGAGAACGCAGCAACGCGCGTCGGGCCAGCTAGTATGTCTATAAGGTAAATATGTCTATAAGGTCAATATGTCTATAAGGTCAATATGTCTATAAGCTCAATATGTCTATAAGCTCAATATGTCTATAAGCTCAATATGTCTATATGTCTATAATATGTCTATACCTCAAATATATATTGAGGTGCCGACAAGGTCTATCAAGAAAGCAGGCAAGCAGCTTAATTGTTCTAATGAGGACAGGCGAATTGAGAGAGACGACAGACAGCTAAGCAAAGCAAGCGGACGGATTGTGTGTGAGAAATCAAGCTTTCAAGTAATAAAAGCTGGAGAAACGACAAGAGAAAAAAAGAAGAATCAACTACATAGAACTTGTATAGAAGGAATACGAATAATCGTGGGTTATCAATTATTTTCTGAATGGAATCAATTATGGATAGAGAATCTAATTAAGTTGACAGAGCGCGCAGTGGATCTGCATTTTATAATCTCTCATTCTTTTTTCTCTCTCACTCTTACTCTCTCTTCCACTAGTCTTCTGTTATGTCCTTTGCATCTTTTATCGGGTGGGTTGCTAAAGTCGACTGAACTGGACATGTAGACAAAGGAATCGTATTCTAATTAATGAGAAGAATATTGAAAGCGGGGCTGTCACATAGTTGTTGACATACCTGCTCCGGTAAGGGGGCGGAGGAAGAAAAAAAGAAGAAGAAGGAGGAGGAGTATGAGGAGAAAAAAGAACATGAAGAAGAACAGCAAGAAGAAGGAAATATGATAGTTGGAACTGAAAGAAATGCAATATTCTAAATTAATATGCTTTACCAAACGAACAGATTTATAAAAAAATAGCTATTGTGCCCGTCCTTAGTACGGATTATTTTTAGAAATGAACTAAATATGTTTCGGCTTTTTTGATAGCAACGATCATGAAGTTGTTAGCAGCTTAGTAAACAACTTAGAACGTAAACAATTCAGTGACAGTTATCAGAGAGAATATTTGAGAACAGCTGATTGATAAATTACGTGATTTGTTCTTATGTGGTAATAAAACATAGAAGAAATGTATCCAAAATCGCACAATACTTGATTTTTAAACGTTTATTATTCTGTTAAAAAAAAGTTTATTTAGTTTTTTATAGCTAAAGACATTGTCAAAAAGGTTTTCAATACTGATAAATAACTCAAATCCCGATCGATGCTCTCGCTTTTCAGGAGAAGGCCGCGTAAAGTGTATCAAAAATTGCACAATACTTGATTTTTAAACGTTTATTATTCTGTTAAAAAAAGTTAATTTAGTTTTTTATAGCTGAAGACATTGTCAAAATGGTTTTCAATACTGATAAATAGCTTGAATCCCGATCGATGCTCTCGTTTTTCAGGAGAAGGCCGCGTAAAATGCCTTCGAAGCCGTGACAGACAGACAGAAATTGAGATAAGACTTGTTTCGGCTTTTTTAATGTATAAAACGTAAAAATAACAAAAAAATATATAATTCTGATAAATGTACAGACAAACCTCTAATTTTATTTATATAGATTAGAACCAATAACTGACGCAATGCGCAAAAAGAGAATTCCTTACGAAGCACACATCCTCAGAACTCCAGAAAATCGATTATTAAGGAAAATCCTAGAAAAATTAATGAGTGCAAAAACAGAAAGAACGACAATCCATTGGCTTGCGGAGATAAAGATAGAACTAAATTTAACTATGAATGATGTCAAAGATCGCACAATGATTTACAGGGAAACAGTTGGACAAAAAAAAAAATTATCAATAAAAACAGTCTAACGAAGGAAACAGGTTTGTTCAGATGAATTAAGAAAGCCAAGATCTGACAGTATGAAAATGTATTGGGAGAATAAAACAATTTTTAAAACAAAAAAAAAACCGACTTCATTGAAATGATTCTCAAACATTAAATACTCACTTACTAAAAAGGTTAAAATAAAGTATTTATTTTAAATTAAGAAAATTTTAAATTTCATACAAGTAATCTTTTTAAGTCGGCGCCAAATATTTTGTAAGAAATTCTATCTAATATCAAAACTAACACTGTATTTCAATTAAATATGTAATTTACACTTACTTTTACTGAAATATAGTGTCAGTTTTGATATTAGATTGTTCAAGTATTTCGTCATGGAAAACATCATAGAGTAATTCTGTTATATTTTAGACGTTTATGGGAAATTTGGCGCCGAGGAGGAGGAGAATAAGAAGAAAGAGGAGGAGCAGGAGGAGGAGGAGGAGGAGGAGAACGAGAAGAAGAAGATGAGGTTTAAAAGGGAATAGAACGAAGGAGAAGGAGGAGAGTAAAAAATTGACAAAACGATGCTGGTCAGATTTCCTCAGGACAACCAATATCCTCATTTTTCCTTCCTTCCTCACTTCCACTCTCCCATTCTCTCTTATCTTAACGCTTTTTCTTTCTCTCTTCAACTCACTATCTTTCAGCGATCTCCTCGGTATCAAACGTCTAGGAATTATGGCGTAATTTGAGAGAATTGCACACAATCTCAGATCAGAGTTACCAGACTCAGTAAATACTCTACAAAAAAAATAGTGGACGAAGACCAGTGGTCAACGCGGAGAATCAACGACTTGAAGGGAAATAAAGAGATAGAAATAGAGAGAGAGAGAGTTGAAAGGAAAGAGAAAACAATGGAAAGAAATTGAAAAAATGATTGTTGTCTGATAAACAAAAAGGCTTTGTACAGGAAAATACTTGGTGAATTGTACATACAAGTATATATATATATGAAATGATGGGCAGATGGTGAAAAAAGATTAGTACGTTGTGTTATCTGAAGATGAAAGAAAGCTGGTAGAGATGATTAAGATGGAAGATAAAAAAGAAGATTGAGGAAGATGAAGAAGATGAAGAAGAAAAAGAAGAAGATGGAAGAAAGAAGAAGAAAAGACAGAAGAAGAAGATGGAAGAGGAAAAAGAAGAAGGAAAGGTGTGAGAAGGGGAAGAAGAAAAAATAAAAAAAGAAGAAGAAGATGGAAGAAGAATAAGGGAGGTTACAGAGGAAGAGGAGGAGGAGGAGAAGAGTGGGAGGTGAAGGAGTAGGAAGAGGATTGATGAGGAGGAGGATAATAGGAGAAGAAGGAGGAAAATAAGAAGAAGATGAAGAAGAGAGAGAAACAGGTGAAGGAGGACGAGAAGTGAAGGAAGAAGAAGACAAAGAAAAAGAGGGAAATACAAAGCAGGAGCAGGCGGAGAAGATGAAGAAGGGAGAGAAGAAGAAAGAGAAGAAAAAAGATGACATAGTTGAAGAGCAGAAGAAGACAAAGAAAAATAAGTGGAAATGAGAAAAAGAAGGAGAAGACTCAGGATAAGTAGAAGAAGAAGCAGCAAAATGAAAAGAAGACAAAAATGAAATATAAGCAAGAAGATGGTGAAAAAGAAGAAAAGAAGCAGAGGAGAAAGATGATGAAGAAGAAGAAGAAGAAGAAGAAGAAGAAGAAGAAATTGAAAGATTAGCTACAAGACGGTGAAAAAGAAAAAAGTAGAAGAAGAAGAAGAAGAGGAGGAGGAAGAGGAGGAATAGGAGGTAAAGGCGGAAGAGGAGGAAGAAGAGGAAGAGGAGGAAAGGGAGGAAATGGAGGAAGCGGAAGAAGAGGAGGAAGATGAGGAAAAGGAGGAAGAGGAGGAAGAGGAGGAAGCGGAGGAAGTGAGGAAGAGGAGAAAACGGAGGAAGCGGAGGAAGAGGAGGAAAAGAAAGAAAAGGAGTAAGAGAAGGAAGCGATGGAAACGAAGGAAGTGGAGGAAGAGGAAATGAAAGAAGAAGAAAAGGAAGAAGAAGAAGAAGAAGAAGAAGAAGAAGAAGAAGAAAAGGATGAAGAAGAAGAAGAAAAGCAAGGAGACAAAAGGAAGAAGAAGAAGAAAATAGCGAGTGTCTAATGGACTGGCAAATAACGAATTCTATTGTAATCTCGTCTGTGTATGTGGAAGCGTAGACGTCCTGGCTGGCTGGCTGGCTGGCTGGCTGGCTACTACTGGAAATTGAAATGCTGTACCTTTCTGCTGAATCCACCGGTAATTGTCTTTGTATTGTACGTTGTACGTGAGCGTTTATCGGAGTACAATACACAACCTGAGCCAGTAATGGATGCGCTGCCGAATAATTGAGTTTTTCAATTGTTTCTGTTGATTGTATTGACATACTAACCTCTTGCAGCGCTAGCAGCGAGATGGAGGAATTGATGCCGATGTATATGGTTGAGATGGCAAGCTTGGGAGAGCTCTGCACAGAAAACAAACAATTTGTTTTCTTATAAAGGAGAAAATTAAAAAATTTATTATTGATAGATTATTTTTAATCAATTTAGTGCTGCAATTTAGCTATAATAATAATAATAATAATAATAAGATAAATACTGTGAGCGTATTGAATAATAATATTTTTATTCATTTATTATTATTATTATTATTATTAATATAGTTATCATTGTTATTGTTGTTGTTGTTATTTTAATTGGCGAATTCTCCTAAGACAGAAGACAATAAGCAAAAGACTCAGTCATGTTAACCTTTTGTTTTTTTTATTGCCCCAACAGGGTTTCATCGTTTCTGGAAAGGTTTTTTGTATTCCTCCAACCACTTAGGTCTGAATTGCTTTATTGTTTTATCATTATCATTATTATTATTATTATTATTATTATTATTATCATTATCATTATCATTATCATTATCATTATCATTATCATTATCATTATCATTATCATTATCATTATCATTATCATTATCATTATCATTATCATTATTATTATTATTATTATTATTATTATTATTATTATTATTATTATTATTATTATTAGACGTGAACTCCCAAAGTGGAAGACGCTGAGTAAAGATGGTTCATTTTTTGTGCGAATTCAGCCTTTCTTTCTTCATTCCATTTTGTTCCAACTCTTGGAGGTTTTGTCTCTGGTATAACTTCCCATTTATAAAGTTTTATTCTGAAGTTTTTTCTATTGTAAATTTCTTTGTTGGTTATTTTGGCCAGCACTATAGGTCTTTTTTAACATTTCGTATCCATTCTCCTCCATTGACAAGTGACGCTACATAGTTTACAATTCTTTTTGTTAGTCTATTGTCTAGAAGCCTCATGATGTGACCACAAAATTTAAGGTGTATTTTCCTCATATCCGTCCCTATATTAGAATATTCTTCAACTTTAGACGTTCTCTGTAACCTATATCCGTTTTCGGTACACCTTGGTCCAAGGATTTTCCTAGCTATTTTCTTTCTTCCTTCTTTAGATTTCCCATATCCATTTTCCTGTTCAGGGACAGGGTCTCACTGGCATATAAAATTGCTGATTTAATCACTATATTGTAATGTCTAACTTTTGTAAGAAGAGATAAACATTTTTTATTATAGATAAAATGCACCATCCTTAGGCCTTTACAAGCTTTTTGTATTCTTTCTCGTTGTGAATTTTTTCCGAGATATAACTTCTAGATATTTAAAGTACGGTACCCGGTTTATTGTTCCATATTTGGTTTGTAATTTGGTAACTTTGAACTTTTTTGTTGAAAAAACAAAAAAGTTGGTAAACAACTTTTTTGTTTTGTAAACACTGTTTTTTCAGTGGATATTTGTAAGCCAACCTTTTCAGCACATTCTTTTAGAGTCTCTATCTGTTTTGCAATTTCATAAGAATCCATCAAATTGCTAGATCATCTGCAAAATCCAAGTAGGGGATTTGTAAATTATCTTTCTGTGTTATTCATTTATTTCTTTTTATTTATTACATAACACAATCAAGTAACGATACAGCGATACACTACTGCTTTCAACAAATTTTCAATTGAAAATCCAAATTTTAGGTTATGTCAAAGTTCAACTAGAAATTTCAGTTTGAAGTACAATTCCTGATTCTTTTCAAAACATAATATTTAGATGTTCACTTTAAAAACGAAGCACTAAAACTGTCCAATAGTCCAAATAAAGTGAATATAATTTTGAATTGTTCGAGAGTTGAGAGCCAAAAATGTAAAAGTCAAGTCAATTCAATCACATTTTTCTAATCGGAATGTTATGGGGGACAAGGTGGACCTACTATTTTAAGTTGGTTCCGAACCACCGAATAAGCGATAGTAAGGCTTATAACCGGGGAGTCCGATCTTACAAGATATCAAATTATTTATTTATTTATTTATTGTGACAAATTTACAACGAATGTGAAGGCGCAACAGACTCAAGTCCAAAACTGCTCCCTTCACAAATTTTGAATATGTTACATTGTCAAAAACATTGAGGTTAACACAGACTAAAAATTTAAGATTTGCTAAAAACCTTCACTCAAAAAATAACAAAATGAATCTTCTCACTTAACCACTATTAATTTAAAAGTTCACTTGAAACGAAACACTAAAAACTGTTTAAAATAGTTTATGAAATTAAATAACGACTGCAAAACAATAAATATTCACATACTGATTTCGAATTGAATGTGGAAATTTCTGCTATGATTAGGTGTACTCTGTACTCTTTTTACTACTGTACCAATGATGGTGATGTTGTGTTAGATATCCATGAATGGGATTCAGAATGACATGATAGTCGAAACTATAGTATTTTGTTTGTTAATAATGGTTATGACAGGTTAAACAGACCTTTTGTGTCTTATTTCAGTACTGAGGACTGTTAGATCATAGGTAATTTATTTATCCTTGGCGATTCATCCCTGCTATTGTTTGTTATTTGATTGCTTCCACAAACAATAATAAAACAATGAGTGTAATTTTTGTCTAATTTCCAAGTACAATTCTGCAGACATTCATTGATATGCATAAAGTACTGCTTTAAAAATACTTTCTGCCAATAGGAAAATGCATACTGTCTTTTACATAGAAAATAATTGAAATAACGGGAATCAACTGAAAAATTTATAGATAGTGTTTTCAATTGTTAAACTTGAATAATTTATAAAACTAACATCAATGAACAACACTATGAAAGCAGCCAATATATAATATATATATTTATTTAGTTGAAATAATTAAATACAGAGCATAAGGGAAGTGATAGCCGCGAGCCGTAGCAGGTATCTGTTCAATCAGAGAGATAAGCTGCGTTCTCGTAGGTCCTGTTTGTAACGGTGACCGATTAGATCGGCCAGCAAAAAAGGCACTGTTCTCTGCTGTAAAATCACTTCCCGGTGGTTCGGAACCCACCTAAAACTGTAGGTCCAACTCATCAATCACCATCATCCAACTCATTACCCACGCACAAGTCTCTGACACATGTGGGCATCATCAGTAAAAAAACAAAAACAAAACAAACAAGGAAATCCCTTGCTTGCTTGCTTACTTAACACAGAAATGTAATCATTGATACAGTGATACAAACAAATACGAACAAAAGTCCTTAGACATTGGATAGAGAAAAAATACAAAAAATACACTGGAGATAAACAATAACAGAAAATGTAATTATCCCTAAATGTTGGTGACTCAAGTTGTGATGCCTATTATTCAACACATCTTGTTTTCTATCATTACTTTACTTCATTCTGCGTTCATCCTAAACTTTCTCCCTCATTTGTCTCTATTTAATTTTTTTTTTTTTGCTGATGATGATGCCCACATGACTTGTGCGTAGGTAATGAGGTGAATGATTACACATAAATGCCTGACGGTGGAGTGGGATTCGAACCCACGACCGCTTAAACGACAGCAAGCTGAAGTTGCGACGCCCCAACCTACTGCGCTAAGCGGCTCGCCATAATGTCATCCCCAACTTTCTCCCTCATTTGTCTCTATTTTATTTTTCATCTCATTCTTTTTTCAGCAAAAATGTACTTCAATTTTACTTTATTTGATATTCATCCTTCATTTCTCCCCCCTTTATCACTATTTTATTATTCTTCCTATTCTGTTTTTTGTAGAAATTCCCACCAAACAGCACACATTGGCGACATTTGCGCATTCCACAATTCCACCTCACATTACACATCATTACTACATTACCGTATAAATTAACACTGCGCCGCATAAATACACTCCACAACCTCCTTTCCCACTCTCTTTATCACTCATTCCCCCCCCCTCTCTCTCTCTCACCCTCTCTCTTCTCTGGCATCTGCACTCGATCAAATCCCGCAGCGAAGAGTTGAAAAGCAAGAAGCAAGTGGACATGTGGAATTACAACAAATAAAAGCCAGCAAATAAAACAAGCCAGCTCTCGAAGAGCGAAGCATTCTGTTGCTTTCTGGGATAGATGTGCAGTGCATTAGTCTTAGCGTCAGCCATAGATTACCCAGCATGCAACTCAACTGGTGAACTAACGCCAAGGAGTCTTCTGTCTCATCTCTTGTATATGTTATATATATTCTTTTCAGGATTAATCCCTCCTATCCCACTACACTGTCTCACTTGCTCCAATGCCACTTCCCAGCGCGTTTTCCGCTATGATACGTTGTTTCTTATTCTTATTCTTTTTTTCTTTCTTTGTCTTTTCTAGCACTGTGAACACGACAACAAGTTTACATTCTCACTGCTTGCTCTCTTTCGGAATAATTTATTTGGACGCCCTAAGGTCACCAAGTGACAAATCTGAGGTCAAGCTCTCCCCGCTTCTTCGCAACGATGAACGATCTGGTGCTTTCCTTTTTCTTCTTCTTTTTCATCTTATTTTCCTTTTTCTTGTTATTTGCCACTCTCCAACTTCACATTCTTTATTGTATTTATTTTTCTCGTAAATTGTTTTCAATGTTCATGGTTGATTCGTTCTCATCATATTTCTGCTTGCACACTGCTTTTTAACCATTGTCGTCATTGTCTGGTCGTTTTTCTCTCATTGTTTTTCTCTTCATTTCTCATACATTTTCTCTTTCGTCTATTTACGTTTGTAATGCGTATCTATTGATGACCTTGCATCTAGAGACGTTGAATGAAAGCAGATATACTTTTCTACCTCATTGAATGAATTCAGGGGTTGAAAATGTTACTACATGTATTTAACTTCTCCCTTTTGTGTTAATGAATTGTCTTAACTGATAAATGATCAAAATATTGAAGGGAATAAAGAAACAAAAGGTAGGGGAGGAAAGGAGCGATTTTTAATCATTGGAAAAAATTAACTATCTAAGCAGTAGGCCTTTAAATTTATTCATCAAGACTTAAATATAGTAGCCTACAATATTTTTTTCGGATCAAGAAGCCCACATAGACCTGATATCTGTGGGTGGGTAATGAATTGGATGATGGCCTTTGATGAGTTGGACCTACAGTTTTAGGTGGGTTCCGAACCCCTGGGAAGTGATTTTAAAGCAGAGAACAGAGTATTTTTTGCTGGCCAATCCAATCCGTCACCCTTACAAAGATGGCCAAGGAGTTTCGTGGCTTATCTCTGATTGAACAGATACCTGCTACGGCACTCAGCTATCACTGCCCTCAATCTGATGGGAAGATACAACTGGCTATTATCACAAAAATAAATAATTCATATATCGAAAGATAAGACATTTGTCTATGAATCTAAGTATTGAGGGGCTTAAATGATTTTCATACTTTTTGTGCTATCAGCACAAAACTTATTTATTCGCAAAATCTGAGTTTTATTTTAGGCTCTTGAAAGAGAGAATTCTAATTTCATGCTAGGCCCTAGTATCACTGGAAAATTTCATTAAAAATATAACTGTTTTCTCCAATTGAAGAAATAATTTGGAATAATAAATTCAATTGATTGATATCCGTGTGGTGACAAAATTATGGGTTGTTTAAATTCAAATTTGTAGTACCAAATTCATCAATAATTGTAGAGAATGAAATAAAACTATGTGGGCTATGAGTGGAATAGTTATTCTTTGAAACAGTTTTATTGTATGAAGGTAAAAGGGTTACAGTTTTGTTCAAATCCAACTCCAGAAGCCTTTTTACCACGTCTGGTCTCACAACAAATCAAAAATTTGTTAGTACTTGTTAAAATTTATGTATAACTTATACTTTTAGTACTTGTTTCTGCGACATTAATGCACGTTTTAGTTGACTAAAAGTTTATTTATTTATTAAGATCAAAGTGCAATGTATGCAAAGATGCATACTAAAAAATAACAAAAGATGTATTTAAAAGAAAACGCGGATTTGGACTGGATCGCTGTCCATTCACAGGGTATATTTTCTTGGTTAAAATTTATGTATAACTTTCAATACTTGTTTCTGTGACATTTATGCACGTTTTAGTTGACTAAAAGTTTATTTATTAAGATGAAAGTACAATGGATGCAAAGATGCAAAAGATAAAAGCTTCGGTTTCCCAGAACGCGGATTTGGACAGAGGACAGGGTGTATTTGCTTAATATATTACCAACAAGGTTAATAGAAACAAGGTTTTTAATAACCTTGTATTACCAAATTATATTATTATAAACTATATTTTGAAAGAAAATCCAGTTAAAATTTAGTGTACGCGGCCGTGTCCGCTATCCATTATGTCCAAATTCACGTTATAGGAAACCAAAGTTTTATAGTCCTTTGATATAGTGATATTTTCAATATTTTCTTCATCAAATTATTACTATTTTTTTTGTAGTTCACATCTTGGAGACTTAAATTTACTTCAACTATAGAATTCTACTCTTATTAATATTTTATAAACATATGTCAAGGTTGGCCAAATTTTCTCTAGTTTATCGACCTATACAGACTGAAATCGAAATTTGAATGTTGGAGGACCATTTTTTAAAAAATCTGACTGTTTTTTTTTTTTTGGAGGATGAAGCCCACATAGGTCTGAGACCTGTGCGTGGGTAATGAGTTGGATGATGGTGATTGATGAGTTGGACCTACAGTTTGAGGTGGGTTCCGAACCACCGGGAAGTGATTTTACAGCAGAGAACAGTGTCTTTTTTGCTGGCCAATCTAATCGGTCACCGTTACGAACAGGACCTACGAGAACGCAGCTTATCTCTCTGATTGAACAGATACCTGATACGGCTCGCGACTACAAATGTTTGTCCAATGTGGTATTTGGGGCACGTGTTACATTTGAGTTTCTATATTCCTGGTTTGTTGAGTTTTTGGTTACTGTTTTTGTTGTGTTTGTTTGCTGGTGAGATGTTAGTTTTTGTTGAAGCTGATGTTATATAAATTGCTCCTCTACATCCATGTCTCTTTATCTCATGTATCTTCATTCATCTCCAATCTTCTCCATCTATTCTTAATTTATCACAGTGCTACACTCACATACGCACCCTCACAAGCATACACCTCTTTTTTAAATTTTACCACATATCAAAGGCGCCGTAAGATAAATAGCGGCCACGTACGCTGCAAAATTACAAGTAGAGTAAGTCATAGCGAGGTTTATTAGAATTGACATTGAAAATAGTGCAGCAACGAGTGCTAAGATAACCTATAGCCCTGGCAAGAGCACCAGTCCTGAAAGTAATAAGTTAGCTTACTCCAGCTAGTGCCATCTTCATTTTTTTCCCCATAGTCAACGAGAACGTTCCTGAGCTCATCTTGACTAGATATTTACTAGATATATTTACTCACTAGATATATCTATGTCTCTTTTCCTCTGAGTCAACACTCTCTCTCACTTTGGCTATTCACCGAGACAGTTTCACAGAATCTTATCCTAATAAAAAGAAAAAGATTATGAATTTTTGTGTTTGATATATTCAATCACTATATCATCATTTATTATTTTATATCTGATCATCATTATCGCCATCATCATCATTATCATCATCATCCATCATCATTCATAATCATTCATCATCATTTATCATCATCCTTTATCCTTCATCATTCATCATCATCACCATCATTTTCCACATAATCCCTGAGTTTTATATCTTGCAAATTTAATTATTTTAGCATTCCATTTTTTAACAACTCCCCATGTGATAAACTTTTATCAATGACTAGCTATTGTGCCCGTCCTTCGTACGGATTATGTTTAGAAATAAGACTAAATATGTTTCGGCTTTTTTGATAGCAACGATCATGAAGTTGTTAGCAGCTTCAGACGTTACAGTTTTTTTGCGGTACGGTTTTTTTACTGTACGGCGTCAACTGTACTGTGATGTTCACACGGTCCGGCTTTGCTGCTTATTGCTGTGCTCTCCTCCTTCTTCCATTGAGCTTCCAGTTCAGTTTTATTTATTCCAGTCCAGGATTTTTTTTATTTGTGTAAGATTTTTTTAAATAAGTTTCTTACTGAAGGTTTCTCTTAAATTTTGATAAAAGTACGCAAATTCTGGTTTCAATATTCCACACATTTTTCTCTCTTCATTTTTATATTAATCTTGAGTCTTGTCTCTCATATAATAGAGAAATTAAATTTTCACAATTAATATCTTCCACTTCTGGACACTGGAATTCACTAATAAGAAGATCAATGCTGAAGAATATCAATGAAGAAGATCAATGCTGACGATCTGAAGACTGCTTCCAGTGTAATAAGCGTATTGTTTGAACATATCCATTACCGGTACAATACATGTGCCACCGGATACGGATAGTTATTTTGTGGTACAGCTGATTTTAGCGATACAGTTTTCGAAGACAAACCCGAATGTAGAAATTGGCTAGAACAGCTTTTTTACTGGATCCAGTCGAAACAGTATTGTGTGAACATACAATATGAAATGTACATGCAAACGAAAGCACTGCAAAATAACTGATACAGCAAATTTACTGTACCGCACAAAAAACTGTATCGTGTGAACGGGCCCTTAGTAAACAACTTATAGAACGTAAGCAATTCAGTGACAAGTATCGGAGAGAATATTTTTTTAGAACAGCTGATTGATATATCATGATAAATTACGTGATTTGTTCTTATGTGGTAATAAAACTTAGAAGAAATGTATCCAAAATCGCACAATACTTGGTTTTTAAACCTTCGCCCTTCATAAAAAAATCATGTTATCGTAAAATTGTGTGATTTATAGGCCATCTATACTTAAGAACAATTTTTCTTGAATTTTAAATTGTATATAGAATACTTTAAGATTATTATTATTATAATATGGCCATCAAGGGAAGTGATAGCCGAGTGCTGTAGCAGTCATAAAACTTGACTCCACAACATTTGATGAACTTATATCTTTACATTTTTTGCCCATTTTAGACAGATTCGGTCCTTCATCAACGTCTTCGTCCTTTTTTTTTAAAAAAAAAAACATTACTATATCTTAGTGCTTTTATAAATATGTACTAAGACTCAAAAATTCTTATTATAAACTTAAAAAACACTTTTAAATGGAAATTGACTCACGTTATGGCGTGGCGGCCATTTCGCTCTGTTGTCTAGAGCATCATGAGACGACCCACAGTACAAAAATTCTGATTCAGTAATTAGAATTTAGATACTTGTTAAATTTACTTTTCACTTTCCTAGCCCTACCACCGTAGGTTAGAAAAGTATTGTTTTTCGTATTATTTAATGATTACATCAACATTTCATGCCAACCACCTTTAGCATTTCTGAGATCACATTGACACAACAGGGACGCAAACAATTGGCAAGCAAACAACTACTGATAATAAAAACCGTAATGGAATATGCAAAATAGTTAGTCAATGATTATGATGATGATATTGGTGATTGATGTGAGCACATTTTCAACTTGTAGAATGAAGTTCGAGTTTATTATCGAACAAATGCCATGGCGCCTGGTTCTGACGGTCATCTGATCTCATCTAGGGAAAAATCTAGTAAAATATATCTATAGTTTGAATATCTATGACCTGTTTAGGATGCATTGCAAAATATCTAGGGAAAAATCTAGTAAAATATATATCTATAGTTTGAATATCTATGACCTGTTTAGGATGCATTGCAGAATATCTGCATGTGCCTCCTTCAGCCTTACGCAGTTCCAGTCTCCAGTGGTATCCGTAAAGTGTATTAGATTGCAGATAAGTGAGGTACAAGCTGCCGTTCTGAGAGCGACGAGAGTAAATATAATATTCCTCAACAAGTCTCTGCCGATCTGCCTATACTAGCTGACTCTAGCTGACTCCAATGCATTCGACATGATGTTTTCCACAGGGTGACTTCTTATCTTGTTTCCCATTATCAACTTATTGCTTGTTTTTCTTCCAACAAGACGCAGAAGAAGTTGATGTTTAAAAGGGACTCGATGGGATTGGGATATGGAGAATGTGACAATAGTAGGGAATCATTGTCAGAATATTACAATACATCTTTATTGTCAATAAAAAACAAAAAATATATAAGAGGAATTCTTAATATTATTTTTCTACTTGTTCAGTTTCATACTATTTCTTCAGTTTCTTGCTGTTTGTATTTCTTGTTTGTTTGCTTTACTCTGGTTCGCTTCAATGGCTTGTTCTCTTGCACTCATTGTTTCTTGCTTCCAATCCAGATCAGTTCTCTTGATTAAGACAAAAGTCAATTAGACATAATAGTTATTTATTTACTTACAAAGGTAACTTTATAGAACTGTTTTAAGCCTAGGTGAAAGTGATTGAAATGGAATGATACATACACAGATGAAGTTAAAGATGATGATGATATTAATAGCACTTGAACAGTAAAAATGAAGAGGCACTTTGGTAATTATTGTATGAAGAAATTCATATTCCTGCATCAAATAATTCATGGACTGCATAGAAGGGTTTAGTGACAAGCCAAGTGTATAACCTACCTTTAAAAATGTGTATTCTGTATTTCCATACTGTAGTCTCTCACAAATGTTTGTTCAAAAATTAGGAAACATTTGGAGA
The DNA here is from genome assembly GCA_948455865.1 of Conomelus anceps. Taxonomy (NCBI): domain Eukaryota; kingdom Metazoa; phylum Arthropoda; class Insecta; order Hemiptera; family Delphacidae; genus Conomelus; species Conomelus anceps. Next base: position 28,245,931 of record OX418227.1, on the reverse strand, counting down.
TTGAACGAAAAAATATAAAACAGGAAGTGGGTGTTTGAAAAAAGATAATTCAACTAATATCTCAAGATTAAAGTACCGCAATTTCACAGTAGAGAAAATTTTCGGTAGAAAAATGTTCAACCTTCATACACTCATATTATATCCTGTTATTAGTATAGCATTTCATCTTTGAATCGGTGCTACAGTCTTACTATTATCATTTTCACCGCGAGCTTTAATCTCAATTACTTTGGAATAGATTTGGGATGAGGAGAAAAAAGGAGAAGAAGAAAAAACGGAAGAAAGAGGATATGAAACATACAGGAAGGTGAAAAAGATAATTCAATGAAATTATGGTAGCGGTAAAGATGATGTCTGAGAGTGGATAGTGTGGAAATCTTCTGTTTTCTTGGCGTGCATTATGGGAAAATTAATACAGTTGTACTGTTCTTCTATTTTTGTCAAAAAAAAAATTGTTGCAGATGTTGAATCTTGATGGAAGAGAATCTGTATAGAAAAGAGAGGCAAATAAATGGGAGTGTCTGAGAAATTTATGCATTGATATCTTAGTTTTCATTGGACAGAAGTTGAAATTAGTAATACTAATGGTAATTTGAATTTATTAAGTCCTAAAATTTATCAGAAAAAGTAAGTAATTTAGTTTGGTTTAAACAGTTAATTGACTTATTGAGAAGGTATTTTAGGATAAATGATAAAATAATTTAATGAGATTAATTAAGAAGAAAAAGTGTAGGTAAAGTTTGTTTTCCGCTAAGATAATAAGTAAATGTGTATGGCTTTTATTGGTGGGGAGGCCCTTACGGGTAGTTTCACCTCGCCGTTTGAGCCATGTTATTGGAAACATAGTGGACCTACAATTTTAGGTGGGTTCCGAACAACCAGGAAGTGATTTTACAGCAGACAACAGTCTTTTTTGCTGGTCAATCCAATCGGTCACCCTTACAGAGAGGGCCCAGGAGAGCCCTGATTAAGCAGGGCTCAGAGTGCTATCAAAGATAACGCCCTGATTGCGCCATATCGGATATCAAACACTACTACTTTGAGATTTTTTCTACTCTAGGATATTTAAATGAATAAATGGAATTTTTATCAGCCATGATACATTTTTTATTTGATATATGCATACATTTCATGAAATTCTTCGCCTAATAAAACTTTGCATCCCGAGGTTACAAACAGCCTGTGTGAAATGGTGCACATGAACGCAAATTTCAAAAAGTGAAAGCTCCAGAAGGGTTGGTTAGGATGGCAGGACTCAAAATTACGTAACATTTTAAAAACAATTATTAGTATAATGATTATCTGATGTGATGATTATTATTATGAATTATTAAAATTAAAAAGATTAATAATTATTCATCTATCAATGCAATAATTATCAAGGTTACCGTGTGTATTATTTATTTTATGCTGTTATTTTCCAGAAATAAATTATTATTCAATTCTGAAAAAAAATAATAAACATGAAAATTAACACTATAATAAAAGTCTTATAATCATTATTCAACTCTACTGGACTAATAAATATAGCCGAATATATCATAAATCATATATGTTTATTTATTTATTTATTCATCCATTACAAAAACAAAATCAAGCAAACTTAGAACGGAATATTGTCCACAACTGCTGTCTTTTCAATTAATAAATCTAGATTTAAGGTTATGTTCAAGTTTAACTATAAATTTCTCTTGCACAATATTACCAATCCTTTTAAACAATATGAAAATAATATACAATTGATGAACATAAGGTTATTTTAGGTTGAATAGAAATTCTACACTAAAGAATAGAAATTCCACTCTGAAGAACAGGAATTTCACAATTAATTGTTTTAATAATAAATGAAACGGAACTAAAGCACTAAGTTTGCTATTGGTTGCTGTCATCTGCTGTTAAAAATCACTAGATCAGTCAGAAGGTGGTGAAGATTGAAAAATTATAATATGTGTGTGAGGGGCAAGAAAGAAATAATGTGAGAGAAAGGTCGATAGGATGACGAGACGTAGGCAGAGGAGCAGAGCAGATCATCGCCGAAGAAGCCGTAAGACTACTTCTACCTGTCGGTTAGAAATAGAAGAGGAAGAACAACTAGCTACTCCTCCTTCTTCTGCTCAATTGTAGTCTCCTTCTCTTCTTCTTCTTTATCATCATCTCCGCACCCCTACCTTGATTCTCAGCGACCAGTCAGCCGGTTGGCAGGTTGGTCTGTCTTTATCCCTCCTCAGTGCACCTTCAGAGTGTGTACGGGAAGGATCAACAACGTTTACGTATCGCATTATACGTGTGCACTGTGATACGGTCACCTGTAACGTCGCACGCCGGGTTGTAGTTGTCAAACGCATGTGCGAGATCGATGAACACACCAAAGAAACGTTTTTTCCGCAGATAATTAACAGAAAACTCAGTTGTGAAAGTGTTTTGTGTTATCAACACCTGTTATCAGTCATATTATCAAACAATTGACAGCGTTCGATCAGTTGTAGCAAGCCGCGAGGGAGAAATTGAACTGGTTTCGTACTGGGAACATTTTTGCACCCTCGTTGAATCTCATACATGTGATGGAATAGGATTTTATCGTGAAAAAAGACGCAAATTAATCATAGAAATTTATGTTACTTGGAAAAAAAATGTTTGAGTTAGTTTGGTGTTACAAGTAAACAGAAGTAGGGAATTTGTGGTGCTGGAAAACACTTTTGCACCCTCGTTCAATTTTATACAAGTGGTGAGGTTGGATTTTCATGACAAATACGGGTAAAATTATTCGGAATTCTATTTTGAATTTCTCTTTTGATTATGTTATAACAAGTAGTAGACATGTTGTAGAAAATTTGTGGTGCTTAGGAAAGTTTATTTGGGGAAGTTTATGACACTATTGTGTTTTAGTGAATAACAAAATCGTGAACCGTCTAGTGTTGTATCTATTTTGCACCGACATTTTTAAATTGTTGTTTTGTTTGTGAATTGATCTAGTCAAAGTTGTGGTAGGATTGTCGATAGTGATACGTGTTGTTATTACTACAGGAAACTGTGAAGAAAACTGATGAACGTGGAATTAAGGATCCAAGGATTAGCTGCGAACGTCGACTTTTGCTGGTGAGTCCATAATCTCAATTTATTTCAAAGTTTTGTTCACATACATATTGATAGAATTAAATTAAAGTATGTATGATACAGAAATACTATATAGGTGCTATGAATAAAATCCATCCGTGATAGATATTAGGGTATTAGAAGTGGATACATGCATAATGTGGTTGAATCCATGATTCGTTTGAACAAGGAATTCTACTTATGCTTCCTTCATCAGTGGTTAATTTTGTGAGAATTTGATAAAAAGGTATCAAATATAATTAGGTTACTCTCAGAAGTTTTCTATTTATCTGTCTAGTTTTAAAGGTTTTCTAGCGGGTCTCATTTATCCTCGGGTCTTGGATTAGTCGGTTTTTAATGAGATTATGCACAATTATTATTTAAAAGTAACTATGGATCGTAGTCAATCAGAGTTACTATTTAGTGCACTTCTTGCGTTTTAATGCGTAGTTGTAGGCTTACTTCGGCTAAATATTCGTGTGAAAGAAAGACGGTCGGATTGAATTAGAATAAGGCACATGCCCCTTTCGAACAGGATATTTTGAGAAAAAACATTTATATCAGAACAACTCATGTACTTGTGCGTTGAAGAGTTGCTGTACGGGTTTATCATAATTTAATTCTTCAAATATATAACCTAGTTTTCGTTGAACAAACCAACTGGAGCTTAATGTACAGTATAAATGTCTCGGATGATAGGATGGTAATTAAGACCGAAAATCAAAATAATTGATCAATATGTTAATGGAGAGTGAAAGAAATTTAAAAATTACAAGATAAGAAAACTAGTTTTTTAGTTTTCACTAGAATTTTTATTGTTGGAAGTATTCTTAATCTTGAGATCTTAGCACTTTTTTAAGAAAGTATGACAGTCACAAACTTTTCCCAAGAACTCTAGATGTGGGACGATGTAAACCGTTATTTAATAATTATTGTGTTGTAATGTTGTAATTATCACATTCGATATTCGATAATAAGATTTAAAGCTCGGAATCGAAAAACTGACATTAAATTTTTCTCAACGTTTACATAGAATTTGATTATTTGATGATACTCGGTGAAATCATACAATTAATTGCATTTTGCTCCCGTTACTACAATAAGAAAGCTCGGGAAATCTTTAGGAATACTTGGGAAAACTTGGGAACCTTACATACTTGAGAAGTTTATGGATTTTCCTGTTGGAAAACTTTCCTTTTCGAATCTATGTAGCCTAAACTCAGTCTTTTATTAGTTTGAATTCGAAATTTGCTTCCGCGGCTTGTTAAAAGTAAGGATTACAACAACAATATTTATTTCGAATATAGTTATCATTAGCTTGAACATTATTATCATAACGTTACTCGCATTGTATAGTTGATAGAAAAATAATATTCCATTCTAATAAATTACTCGATTGGACAAATTCAAAAGCTTTATTAGAGAACAAACATTATTTTAATCTCATAAAGGAAAGGGAACTCGTCTTTGGAAGTTAGAATTGAATTGAATCGAATCAATAAACAAATTATGCGCAAGTAAATTTAAATTACTTTGAAGTAACTGACAATTTAATAGCACTTGAAGGAATTCGAAATTAATAAATACAGTTTCTGTAAATTTAATTGTTTACATGGAGAAATATAAATAAGAATCATACTTATCAGCAAGTACAATCTAAGCAACTGGAACTTATCATTATTCAACTGCAAACTCTTGCAAGGAGTATAGAGGTAGCATTACCAAATATTTCTATTTTCAGTTCATCAATTTCCTCTTGCAACTGTAAATATCGTGGCAACATTGTAAAATATTGTTTATATTTACAAGGTTTAGTATCCCAGAAAAATAAAAGAGTCACAAAGTACTTAGAAATGGTGACAATGAAAAATTTAACTTTACATTATTTGGGTAATAACAATATTGAATTATATATCCTAACATTATGATCGACAATCTCGGCGCTGTCCCTTTTTCTTGACACTGATCCGTGATTACTTAGATAGTAAATGTGCTAGAAAATACAATCACAAGTAATAGGCAAATCTACAGATTTTAATAATAGAAGATTCAATAGTACATTCAATTTGGCGGGCCGCTTAGCGTAGTTGGTTGGGGCGTTACAACTTCAACTTGCTGTCGTTTCAGCGGTCGTGGGTTCGAATCCCGCTCCTCCGTCTGGCATCTATGTGTGTTATCATTCACCTCATTACCCACGCACAAGTCTCGGACTCATGTGAGCATCATCAGAAAAATAAATAATTACGCTTTAATCTTTTTAACAAGGATAGATTTATGGGAAGTGATAGCCGCGAACCGTAGCAGGTATCTGTTCAATCATAGAGATAAGCTGCGTTCTCGTAGGTCCCGTTTGTAACGGTGACCGATTAGATTGGCCAGCAAAAAAGACACTGTTCTCTGCTGTAAAATCACTTCCCGGTGGTTCGGAACCCACCTAAAACTGTAGGTCCAACTCATCAATCACCATCATCCAACCATTACCCACGCACAGGTCTCAGACCTATGTGGGCTTCATCCTCAAAAAAAAAGAAAAAAAGAAGATAATACCCATTCCTTCCCATTTTTGAGCTTCTGCTCCCTGATTAAGTAAATTTTCTAAATAAAATGCAATCAGAAATGATATATACTGATTTTAACAATAAAAATAATCAATTTTTATTCTTATTCAATGATAATTGCGATTGAATTACACGTCTAAATTCAAGGATCGACAATTTTAACGAGATCTAATTTTCAAATTATTGCTCCATGATTGCTGGACGAAATACTATTCACGATTCCTTTTTGAGGATTTTATTTTTCAGCCAAAACGTTTTGCAACTATAAGCTCGTTAGACAAATCGTAATATAGTTTAAAATAACTATTAAAGCAAATTTTTAAATTCATAATTTACGACAAAGTCAAATAATGTCACAGTAAAAGGTTATGCAATTCATGGCATCTTTGTTGGATCCTATGATGCTCCTGTATGCGGACATAATTTCACAATGAAATTATTTGCATACAGTATTATTTCTGCAGATATATTTTTTTGTAACATTTTATTTCTTGTACATGATAGTTAAGTTGATCTAAGTATTTTTTTCTTTGTAACTTCTTGGTTTCTCTCCTAATAATTGATTGTTTTATAATTATTATTATTTTCTATGTATAATTTTTTCTATGTATAATTTTTTTCCTGTGTATTTTTTTTGGCTTGTTTGTATTTGCGGAAATGAAGATTATTATTATTATTATGCAGTCACATTAACTTTTTGAAAGTTAAATAACATAGTAATAATAGCAACTAACTGACAATTAATTAAACGACAAAAACATGCACTCACTTTTATAAGGGTAGAATTACAGAAAATAATATCACAGACAATTATCATAGTCAACATGATACTTCTCTTTAGGAGCGAAATGCATCTCTCCAGTATGAATGAGTAAAATTCGCTTTTGATATTAGATTGAAAATAAATTAGTTGTAAATATTTGACTTAAACTTATTGCTCAGTACTTACATGTTGAGTTAATTTACTGTAACCATGACCATGACCATGTGGAACACATTTACCATGACCACTTCGATTCCATTGAAGAATCGAACCTTTAAAGTGTCACCGACACATTGAAGAATGCGCGGGTACAAGTACATGAGACAAATGCACGTGCTAAGCATTGCAATACTTGTTGCATTACAAAATTTCACTTCTATCACAGTTTGCCGCGCGTTTTGTCTCGATCTCGTTGTCTTCAACGTTTTTTGCCCGCCATCAATCAGTTTTCTAATTGATTGGCGACAATAATTAATGGTTTTATGTTCATTGATTGTGACACATCGATTGATAACGGAATTTATTTTTCCTACAGTGACCCGAAAAAGTGCCTATTTTTGCACTAACTGTAGCACGCAAAATAGTCTATTCCTGCACCAGTGCGGGAAAGTACTTTTCCGCACTCCAGATTTGCAACCTAACAACACAAAATAGTGAGCATGTAATACGCAGGTTCCCTATTCGGCATTCAAAAATAGGTTGGTTCTCTGCTTCAGCTGCGAAATAGTTGTTATTGTTGAAATCGATTTGATTCAAAGATAGGTTATGTGAGGAATTGTCAGGTTATGTATGTCCTGTTTTGTTCTGTTTGAATTACTCTTTCATTACTGTAGGAAAAATTTGATATCTAATACGAGCGCAAAAAACCTTCGCCTTCGGCTCGTGAAAAAAACTGTTTCTCTCGTTGCAGAAAAACGCTATTTTGCACTCTTGTTACACAAATAGCTATTCTCGCCAAAGCTTTTGCCATCTTACAAGTATCCCTTACGAGTATGATAGGTCAACTCTCCTATTGTTCACTTGAAATCATTGTAACTTATGTGTGTTTACGAAGTGTTATACAATGTTGGATAATGTCGATAGGCTTTGAAAGAGTTTGAACAAAGTTTCCCTGACTATAATTCCGTTGCTAATTGCAACCTGACCAGTCTTTGCCTCCACTTGTTGTTAATGCAAGATGATGTAGTGATTTAGAGTAAATTTAAAAAAAATCGATTTAACAGATGAGCTTGAGCGTCTTGCGTAAAACTCTCCACTAGAAAACAAGCAAAAATGCGTTCCGTTTTCTATTGATTCGGAAATAATTTTTTGGGTTATAACTGAAGATTCCTATTTTAAGTAACCTAGCCTTAAAATAAAGTTTCTTTTTGTCTTTAAAAAGATTATTCTACCTAAAAATTAGTCTACCATTTATTAATAGTCATTGATAAGTCATTAAAGACACAGAAACTCCTCGAATATCTGCCTTTGGTTCAAAATTGAACCAAAATTTAAGATTTTTAATTTTGTAGATTCGTAACCAATTCACATTGATTGTATGTTAGTTAAATTAATAAATGAATAACTAAATATGACATCTCAATTTATATCATCTTATATTTTCACAATCTAAGTTGGTCAATTGCACTCAAGTTTACTTTTCCACAGCCGTTATAGTTTAAAAAATCGGAATTTCAATGCCGAAGAACGAATTATGAGATATTTTTGCAAAATGAGAAATTATTTTCATGTTTATTAATTGATGACAAAGTGGAATAAAAATTGTTTTCGCACTTTTATCGCCCGTGCATATTAGTTCTCCAAGTACCATGAATGATATTGATGATGTTCAACCTCTTACATAATTGACATTCAATGTTTGAAAATTCAAATAGAAGTCAATGAATATGACAATAGTTGTGAAGCTGAAGTAAACTTCTGGTTGGTTGAAATATTATTATTTTATTATTCTTGTAGATTAATAAAACGCGTTAAGTAGTCTCTCATAGGTTGAACTTCACGTTGATAATCGCATAGACATTAGCTGATACTAAACACGCCCATTAGTAATAAGAAATAGCCTAACAATACTTCATACCAATAAACAAGTAGGTGACCAAACATATACAAATACAAATCGATAACATAAAAACACGAACTATATTTATCAATACCCTGCTCATATGTGTATGAAGCTACTTTAAAAAGAGTGATATTAACCAAAATCTTGACGTACACGTTTATAATACAAGAAGCCGAGGAGATTACCACTTGGTGAGTCACAATAGTAGCTTATTCAAACAAAAACCTAGTTATATTGGTAGGAAACTCTAGAACAAGCTACCACAGTTTTTAAAGAGTCTTGAAAATATAGAAATATTTAAAAAACAATTGAAAAAATATTTGAATAAAATTTGTATCAATAAAGTGAAAGTTGACAACTTCTAATTTGTTTTCATTATGGAACGATTTCACAATATAAACATTGGATCTACAAATTTTATTAAAAGTGCCTGTCAAGCAGTTCAAGTTAAATTGTACATAAGGTTGAAGGAGAAATTTGGGATAGCAGAAAGAAACATTTGGTTTAATAAGATGTGTTTGGAAAGGGGTTTAGTGCCAAAATATGTATCCATAAAAACAAACAGCAATTCTAAATCAGCCACTACAGCAGTCAGGAAGGCAGAAACGTCATGAATAACATCAGAGTTAAAATCGTGGTTTAAGGTTAGGGATAGCATTGGTTTTTATCTGTATGAATTACATATACAACTCACCAATAAACTACATGCCTTGGAATGGGATATCTTGGATTCCAAAGTTAGAGACATTTGTAATAAGAACTTAAGTAAGAAAACTGGACAGCAACTTAAGAAATTAGTGAATTTAGAAAGCTCCAAGGTGAAGAATAGTGGAAGAAGTTCAATTAGGGATGTGTCCAACAAGTTTACATTTTCGAACAGGGTAAGAAATTTATCAAAGATAGACTTTACTGATGATGAAGTCTCTCTTCTAGGGAAAGGAAACAAAGTAGCTCTTGAAAAATTTCAAAAGAAGGACTTTCAACTTCTAGCTGCTCATTTGGATAAGAATGTTGATATCCATGGAAATAAGTTATCAACCAACAAGCTGGCTACAATTCTTGTGAATAGGAAACCAGGTGAAAGTTTAGAAAACAAATATAAGGACAAATTAAATTCTATCATGGCCCAATCACTGAAAACCATCAACAGTAAAGTGAAAAATAATGATTTGATTGTCACAAAAGCTGACAAAGGAGGTACCACTGTAATTCTAGAGAGGAAAGACTACATAACCAAAGTGGAAGACTTCATAAACAAAAATAATTTCAAATCTACCAGGAAGGACCCAACAGTGAAATTCAATTCCACACTTAGAAAGACAGTAAAAGACACAACAAGTTTGTTCAAGGAAAGGGAAAAGAAATTTCTAACACAAATGAATCCACAGACACCCAGATTGTTTGGTCTACCAAAATTACATAAGGAAGGCATTCCCATAAGACCAGTTGTTTCGTCCATAAATGCTCCAGCCCACAAACTTTCATACAAAGTCAATAGTTTATTTAGGAATTACACCTCCTTTAGACCAAAATATGGGGTGAAAAATTCAATTGAACTGGTGGAAAAGTTGAACAAGGTTGAGGTCCCCAGCAATTGTAAGTTAGTGTCATTTGATGTCTCTAACCTCTTCACTAGTGTTCCTGTACAAGAGAGTCTCCAACTGGCAGGAAAAATATTAGATGAAACCCAATTTCAGGATCCAAAAGAAAGAGAAGAATTAAAAACTTTGATGGCAGCATGCACAGAACAAAATTTCTTCAAGTTCAATGGTTCTATCTACACACAGACTGAAGGCTTAGCCATGGGATCCCCCCTTTCACCACTACTGGCAGATATTTTCATGGACAATTTTGAGAAACAGTTTATTGAATCCACAAAATTTCAAAAGAACATCAAGTATTGGTTTAGGTATGTGGATGACATACTTTGTCTATGGGAAGGCTCCTCAAGACAGTTAGAAGCATTCCACAATGATCTAAACAAATCACACAAAAATATTGAATTCACTAAGGAAATTGAGGAAGACCATCAACTCAACTACCTAGACCTCACTATATCCATCAAAGACAGTAAACACATTTTCAAAATCTTCAGAAAGACAACAACAACAGACTCAGTAATACCAATGAACTCCTGCCACCCATTTCAACATAAACTAGCAGCTTTTCAATCCCTTCTTGACAGACTAATCAGAATACCTATGTCTATAACAGATTTTAGAAATGAGCTGGGAATAATTTTACAAATTGCAACTACCAATGGTTATAAGCAACGAACAGTGTACAACCTACTAAACAGAAAGAAGCAGAGATCAGCCATCAAATCAGTTTACTCACAACAACCAGAAATTTTCAAAGACAGTTGGGTCACATTACCCTATATTGGAGCAGTCTCACATAGGTTGGGGAATGTGATCAGAAAGGAAGGACTACAGGTAGCATTCAAAACAGCACCCTTACTCAACACACTGATGAACTCTTCAAAAGACAGCATAAACAACTGGGAAAAAAGTGGAGTTTACAAACTCAAGTGCAGTGATTGTGGTGCTCACTATGTGGGACAAACTGGTAGGTCTTTCAAAACACGTATTGCAGAGCACACAGCAGCTTGGAGAATGGGCAACAAAAACAAAAACTCAAATTTTGCAGAACACCTTTTAGACACCGGCCACAATTTCAATCCTGATAATGATGTGGAACTAATCCATTTCTGCCAAAAAAGCAGGATGCTGGATGTGTTGGAAGCTATTGAGATCCATAAACTGGAAAAAGACAGTTCTATCACAAGCCTCAATGACCAAATAGAGTTTGTTAATTGTAACATCAGTAGATTAGTTCAAAACCACTTTTGATTTAGGATACAATTAGGACACTGAATTTTAGTTAGGTTGATTAGGTATATTAGTTCAAATAAGTCCAAATATTGCTTTCTTTGTGTTTTGAGGATACTTTCATCTAATATAAGATAGGAATAGAGATATATAGATAGACACAAATAGTTGTGTCCTATAAGCTTTTAACTCCCATTTAATATAGGTCTAAACTAGGAATAGAGGTATAGATAGACAAAAATATAGACAGTATATTGGTTAGTTAATAGGTTTGAATTTGGGGGTTTTCTTTTTGTTTTAATGTTATCTTTCCTATAAGCTCTAGTAGAGTGACATTCTAGTATGTTCACATTTTTATTGACTTCCTTATAAAATTATAAGCTATGAATAGAGGCAAATAGTTGGACAAGAATGTGGACAGGATGCACAGATTAATGGGGTTGAATTTTGGTTATCAGATTTTTATTAGTCAGTTTAAATATAGGTTAGAATATTGTTTCCTTTGCTTTGAAGCTCCCCTGTAAGTTTCAGGTTTCTAGTAGTGTGGCTTACTAGAATCTTTTAATTACTTCCATTTAATATAGGCTAGGAACAAGGTAATTGATAGACACAGTGACAAATAGTTGCAGACAGATTGAAAATAGTATAGACTTCAGTCAGGACTAGAGTGGTTATGATAAATTTCAAGACTGGTTCAGAATATTAAGTTTCAATAGGTTAAGATATTACTCTCTCTAATTTTATTTTAATTTATTATCCAATTTTATTTTATTTTATTTTTATTTCAATCTGTTAATTTTAATAAACTCAAGTTGAGTTTAACCATAATATAACCATATTCACTTTCTAGCTATCAAGTAGCCTTTGGCTACCAAGTTTTGTTGTTAAGAAGCCTCCTGCTTCTTTAGTACAGCCGAGGATGTGTTGGTAAGACATGAAACCATGGTCCTGTATTCATTTGTATCAATAAAGTGAAAGTTGACAACTTCTAATTTGTTTTCATTATGGAACGATTTCACAATATAAACATTGGATCTACAAATTTTATTAAGAAAAAATATTTAGTTGATACAGCTTTTTATAGTGTACAAGAGTTCCTTTCATATCAAAATTAAGCCTCACATCAAAATTAATTGATATAGTAATTATGGTAACTAGTGTATAAGATAATATAATTGTTAATCTGACTTGTCTTATACTCCTTAACTTGAGTCTCCAAGACGTAATCTACAAAACAAATATTTATTCATTTCATATTTAAATATTTTTGATAAATAGCCATCAGTTACAGCTTTATTATGAATTCAATATTTCCTCTCGGTTTTGTCAAATGGTGCGGTTTGTCGCATCCAAAAAAAACTTCCTTCTTTTCACCACAGTTTTAATACAGTTTATTGCACACTTTTGTATGTTTCCTCATCCAAAAAATTTTGTATTCTCCAAAAAAGTGCGCCCTATCAATCTATCATCCTATTCACACAACTATCCTCACACACGCACGAGCATACTCGCGAGTAGGAATTGTTGGTGGGTGGAAGGGTAGGTTTGAGAGTTTATTAAGTTTGTTGGTTGACTGAGAAGCGGCCTAGGGCCACAGTTGTTGTTGTTGTTGTTGTTGTTGTTGTTGTTCTCCATCCATCTCCTCGTTTGAGCAGAGCCGTGCGATTTTTGCATAATGGAAGCAGCCGTGTTCAGAGATGGTAATAGATAGCGAGGCCTTCTGGATTCTGCCCCCGTTTTGCTTGGGGGGACCCCTCCTACCTCCTAACCCCCCCCCCCCTGGCGCCCACACCAACTTTCTACAGGTGGGTTCCAATAAAATACGCCCGTTCCCATTCATTCTTAGCCCAAGAGGGCGCTACATTGGCAGCAGCTAGCTCACCGCTTATATTGTCTGATCATCGCTGAGATTAATTCCGGAACGGTTCGGAGGCCATGTTTGAGGAGAGCAACTGATGTAGGCTTCATCCCAATCAGCTGCTCTAAATTCTTGCGGACTTGTAACTTGTGAAAGGCTTCTGGGATAGATGATATTTTATTGATTCTGTATAAGGTCTGAACAGAAATCAGCTCTAAATGCTTGTGGAAATGTAACTTTGTTAGATAGATGATTTATGCATTTTGAATGTGGTCTGGAATATTTTGTTCACGAATAATCTTATGGGATAAAAGATATTTAATGATTTTGTATGAGGTCTGAACGAAAATAAGCTCTAAATGCTTGTGGAAATGTAACTTTGTTGAATAGGTGATTCAATAGGTTGAATAGGTGTATTTTCAATGAGGTCGGGAATATTTTTTCCATGAATAATCTTATGGGATAAAAAATATTTATTGATTCTGTATGAGGTCTGAACGAAAATCAGCTCTAAATGCTTATGGAATTGTAACTTTGATGAATAAATCATTCATATACATAATGTATGCATAAATGTATTTTGAATGTGGTCACGAATATTTCTTTAATAAATAATCTTGTGAGATAAAAAATATTTATCGATTCTGTATGTGGTATGACCGAAAATCGACTCTAAATGCTTGTGGAATTGTAATCTAGGAAGGGTTTGTTGGATAAATGATTTATGAAATTTGAATGAGGTCTGGAAAATTTGTTTCGTGAATAATCTTGTGGGATAGAAGATATTTATTGATTTTGTATGAGGTCTAAACGAGAATCGGCCTCTCCTTGGAGATTTGTAGCTTGGAAAAAGTTTAATATCAAACTGGCACTGTATTTTTATCTAATATATGATTTTCACCCACTTTTACTGGAGATACTGGAAGTATACATTTCACTTCTAAAGAGAAGCTTCATCAGCCTGCCGCCAGGGGTCATGTTTTGTTGAGGTTAGGACGATCGGCCATTATATTGCGTAGGATTTGAATTGTGTTTGGTCATTGAATAAGCTGATTCTGTCTCGTTTATAGTGTTTGAATATTTTTAGAAATTTCTTTCTTAAATTTCTAAAAATTTCGTATTGCTCCAGTGTATTTAGTTAGCGGTTTTTTTGAGAACTGTTTAGAATTTGACTTTTTGTTTTTTCTCTTATTCTTTATACGGTATTATCTTACTTTTTCTTCTTTTTTTATCTCTCTTTAATGTCAATCGCACTTTCTTTATAAGTTTTTGTGCTGGGACTCCCAAATAGACTTGCCTCGGGAGTAGCCTACCTAATCTCTTATCAGGTAATTTCTGTTTATTTTGTTATTTTATATTGTATTGTATCTTTGTGTCTGATGAGAAATAAATATATTATTTTTATTTAGTATCATTATTTATTAATTTCTAAGTCAGTTTGGATGTTTTTGTGTATAGTCAGTGTTAATTAAGTTATTAACTAAGTTGAGTGTTATTCAGTGTTATTAAGATGGAATGTAAGTTTTTTTTCGGAGGATGAAGCCCACATAGGTCTGAGACCTGTGCGTGGGTAATGAATTGGATGATGGTGATTGATGAGTTGGACCTACAGTTTTAGGTAGGTTCCGAACCACCGGGAAGTGATTTTACAAGTTAGTGCTTTGATGTGTTCTTTGTGTCTTGTATTGGGGCATGTGTTGCACTTGAGCTTATAATATATAATATATTCCTGCGTTGTTGAATTTTTGGATTAGGATAGATGATTTAAGTAATTTATATGAGGTCTGGAAGATTTGTTTCATAAATAATGTGATAATAAAGATCAATCGTGAAGTTGAGAAGTTTAAAATTGGGGAATCGATATATTGATTGATTCTGTGAGAGGCCTGAACGAGAATCAGGTTATAAATGCTTAGAGAGCAATGCAACTTAGGAAAGGTTTTTTGGATAGATGATTTCTATATTTTATATGAGGTCTGGGAGATTTTTTATATGAATAATTTAATAATTAGGATCGATTGTGGAGTTGAAGGGTTGGCGAGTTTAGACTTGGAAGTCTGGTCTCACAAGTTGTCAAATTATCTATTGATAAACTACTAAACTCCAATGAATAACAACCAAACTATATGTGTGTATTCTATCAATGTTTCCTTAGCAATATGGTTTGGTTATTGCATTTCAATCAAAATTAAATATCCATTTAATGCTTCCATGTTTCCTTATCAATATGTATTTGTTATTTAATTTAAAAAATTTCAATCAAATTTAAATACCCATTTAATGTCTCCAAGTTTCCTTAGCAATATGTCTTGGTTATTTCAGGTTATTTCATTTCAAAAATGTTAATCAAAAATTTAATATCATGAACCCTTTGACGATTTTAGTGTTTCATTTTGAGTAAACTTTAGAATTAATAGCCTTGAAGTGGAAAAATCAACTTATTTTCTCGAGTGAAACTTTTAATGAAAAATAAGACGAAATTGTCACAACCACATTTATTAAAACTTCGAGAAACTAGTTTCGGTTGTTACACCATTATCAATCTCAATCAAACTCGATTGATTGAGATGAGATTGATAACAACCGAAACTAGTTTCTCGAAGTTTTAATAAATGTGGTTGTGACAATTTCGTCTTATTATCCATTATGGATACCTTCCACAATATCACCTTCGCCATTACTGAGAAAGTGAAACTTTTCAATAAATCAAAATTTTTCTTATGAGCCAATCTCGAAATTTTGAATAATGTTGACTTGTCAAAATTTGAGAAGGAAAAATTGTTGGGCTTTTAAACATTTTTCATTGTAATTTTGTCGCAGTAATGAGTCTAAATTAATAACTGATTGTGATACTAATTAATTTATTATACAAATGTTTTGATCAGACATGTTTGAAGTCTTACTTTATAAAATATTACTTTCAAATCCGTAATATCTTTTTTTTGTAACATAGTCGTAAATAAATCACTATTTTATAATGAAATGAGCTTGTAGGTTGTTGAAAGCCTGAATTGTTCCCATTTTGAGAAAATTATTGTAAAAAAACTCACTTTTGAAGAGAACTAGTTTTCTAGCATGAAATCTGGTATGTGACCATAATGTGAGGACAACGACATGTCACAAGTTTTTATTGACATGTCATGTCAAACAGTAATCGATAAATCATTATATCTGAATCATTTTTCAATACCTCTATTAGGACACCAGTAGAATAACAAATAGATCTAAACATGCCTTGAATTTAATAACCTAAACTTGGCATAAACGTCCAGTCGTAATCAGTGTAGGCCTGTAAGCTATTTTGTGGAGGTTTAAACGATTATGTTGGTTTTATTGTAGCCTTCATATATTCAGTGAGATACACAATAATAAATTTAAATAAAAGACAATAAATTTCAATTTTCTTCCTGGTGTCAACCGTAATGCATAGTTTATTGAAAAATATGGATAAAAAAGTCTGTAATGTTGGGAGATAAAAGTAGATCTTTATATTCAAGGAAACAGAAGATTTATAACGTTGAGATGAGGTTTTTGTGTAGATTTATTTCATGAATAATAATAATAATAATAATAATAATAATAATAATAATAATAATAATAATAATAATAATAATAGTAACAATAATAATAATAATAATAATGATGATAATAATTTTCAATTTCAATTTCAATTTATTTCTCTCAAGATACAAACAGTTTCATATACACACAGTGCAATTATTTCTCTTCTAGCTATAAGCTATTTGAAGAGAATTACAATATAATTTGCAATAAAAATAAATAAATACAACAATAGTAATTTTAAGGTACACTCATTTCCTAAGTAAATATAATTATAATCCCTTTTCTTCCAATAATGATGGGAATATTCATGTACGTAATATCCATAACAATTTTCTACGTAACTCTATTTATACTTATGTATCTACGCTATCCAACACTTCCTCATCGTACAGACAATGCCACTTTCTGGCAAATAATAATAATAATAATAATAATAATGATAACAACAATAATAATAATAATAATTATTATTATTATTAACATTATTATTATTATTATTATTATTATTATTATTATTATTATTATTATTATTATTATTATTATTATTATTATTATTATTATTATTACTATTATTACTATTATTATCTTTCGAAGTAAGTTATTCTTTTATTATTCATAAATGATCTGATATTATTTGTATATATTTTAAGAAAATAAAAATTAAAGCTAAATCATATACTCAATTATTCCATTTATTCATTATTTGGGTTTTCGTGGTAATTTTAAAAATACACTGCAAACTCTTTTATTTCCAAAAAGTTGTTAATCAACAAACTAATGATGGAATTACACTTTGAAAACTTTCAAATTCTTAATGAAATAAATAGAATTTGATAGAATTAAAGGAGAAGTCTGAAATTATTAACTTATTAATTAACAAGTTCACTAGCCAAGTCAGGTAGCCTAATTTAAGCCCAGTAATTAAATGATAATTCAAAGACCGTAACCATTATTGAGTTCCTTTATCTTCTGCTATGTGAGTTAGAAGCAACGAACCCATAAGACCAATGGTCTTAACATCAATTGGTCTTATGTGTTCGCTGGTTACAGGCCTAAATCAAACTTTTAATTTAAGATTTATAACGTTGAGATGGGGTTTTTGTGTAAACTTATTTCACAAATAATAATAATAATGATGATAATAATAATAATAATAAGATGAGATTAGGTTAAGAAAAGATCGATAGTAGATGCCCTTGTAGAAAAATATGAAAAAATAATATTGATCCTCCGTTTGCGTTACTTAGACATAAAAATTATCCAAAATTTACATTTAAATTTTTTTATACTAGGAAGTCAATTTATATAGTTATTGAAAAATAATTTTAAATATTGAATTCAGTGATTCAAGAAGTCAAAATTTATTAAAAACAATTTAATGAAGGAAAGTCCCATTTTTTTAATATAAATATTGATCAAATTAAATTTAACAGTTTTAATTTCATCGTAATGAATTTATAAGGTCTAAATATGTTACTTTGAACCGATTTGTTTTATAATGACAAAATAAAATTATTCTGGTCTTCAAAATCGTAACACAGTAGAAACTGATCACTGTGGGGAAAAATTGGGCTACCTCCAAAAATTAAGAATTATAAGAAAACGTGAAATGTTCCGTATACCAAAACGAAAATACCAATGATGAATCAGTTCTTTTGTCAGTTGCTTTCAAAGGGGGTTTTTCTATTTATTTTTATATTTCTCCCGATAAACGTTGGTTTTTTCGCGGCAATAAACACATCATCTGATTGGTTAGGATTTTAATCAAGTAGTACATGAGATGCGTTTGTAGTGTGTATAGATATAAACAGTAGCAGTAACCAGTTTCTTTTTTGTGTGGGCCGACTTAATCAAGACTAAGCTGCATTTTTATAACAAGTCATAGCAAAAACTAGATTGCAATTCTGTCTACACTTGGCTTCAACTGTGGGAAAACACTGGAAGGAATCCTCCACCATGTGTAGGAATATTCTAATTTTCTTTTATTGGAAGTTTTCTCCTATTATTTGTAGGCTTGTTAAAGAGGTTGTAATTTTATTTACGTGATAATAATATTCACTTATTATTGTAAATTTAACGACTTGCAGTCAATTTTAATTATGATCAAATAATATTCTACTCACTTTTGGCCGAACGTTTTCAATTATTTACAATAATAAATTAATAATAACAACGCAGATCGTTTTGGAACAAGAAATTCAAGTGATAATAATTTCAGATGAGAGCAAAAATGTGTCATTAAATCAAACACAGTTAGGGTGCTTGTACAGTGGAGCATCCAATACTCGATGAAAATCACCATCGCAGAATCTAACTCACACTGTGGAATGGTGTATGACAGACCGGAGTGGTGTGAATACCTCCATTACAAAGCATGTGTTTCATTTTGCGATGGTGATTATTATCAAGAGTTGGATGCTCCACTGCGCAAGTACGCTTAGTACTAATTAGTATTAGTCACTGTAATAAATAATAATTTTTTTTTTGAGGATGAAGCCCACATAGGTCTGATACCTGTGCGTGGGTAATGAGTTGGATGATGGTGATTTATGAGTTGGACCTACAGTTTAAGGTGGGTTCCGAACCACCGGGAAGTGATTTTCAGCAGAGAACAGTGTCTTTTTTGCTGGTCATTCTAATCGGTCACCGTTACAAACAGGACCTACGTGAAAGCAGCTAATTGATGATAAAAGCCAGTAATTTGAATAGAATTCATTTAAACTGGGATTAATTTCTATTGAAATTGCTTTTACTGACAAACTAACTCAATCGTGAGACTGGCGGGCCGCTTAGCGCAGTTGGTTGGGGCGTCCCAACTTCAGATTACTGTCGCTTCAGTGGTCGTGGGTTCGAATCCCGCTCCTACGTCTAGCATCTGTGTTATCATTCAGCTCATTACCTACGCACAAGTCTCGGACTCATGTGGGCATCATCAGCAATAAAAAATATAGAAAAGCAGGCTTGATGTGATAATGCAGGGACACGTTTTTGTGAAAAATAGATTATATAAATTAGACTGCCCTATTAGAATTTTCTATTCTTGTGTCAATATGTCCCATTCCTGTTATTTCTGTACTTCAAGGAAAATTAACCTTGCGTTACTTTTCTGCGTTTTTATTTTCTTACAAGAATAGGGTCAGGAAGTTTTGCTATGACTTTATATAATAATAATAATAATAATAATAATAATACGAAATTGTCACAACCAAATTTATTAAAACTTTGAGAAACTAGTTTCGGTTGTTACACCATTATCAATCTCAATCAAACTAAAACTAAAGTACAGAGAAGCTTGATATATACTGAACATGGAATGATACTATTGGCTAAGCGAGAAAGAGACTGACCTTCATCGGACGTTGTGATTGGCTGACAAGTCGCGACCCCTGGTGGGAGGAGTAACAAGCAAAAATACGAGTCAAATCAATAACTAAACACTGTGAACATCAAGAAAGCAACAAAGAAGAAAAATACGTAATAAGGCTAGAACTGAATCAAATTAGAACTAAAAAATTAGAAGCTCACTGAAATGCAGTCGAGGTCAACCGAGAAATACACGCAAGAACTGTTTTTTAAATGTAGGCTGGAATTATGATGAAACCAAGTTAGTTGTATTGAATTGGTTAAAATAAATTTGATCATTTAAACCAGTATTGGAATCGTTTTTTCCAACCTAGTTATCTCCAAAGCTTCTAAAATGTTCAATTGTCTGCCTTTGCCAATCAGATGCAGAAATTCAACATTTTATTCAGCCTTCAACTTGTGCCCATTATTAATGAGATGTTCGGCAAAATTTGAATTTCATTTTTGGGTTTCCCAATCCCTGATATGTTCATTTATTCTACATTTGAAACTTTTACCAGTCTGACCCACATAACAAGCATTGCAATCACCGCAATTCAATTTATAAACCCCACTTTTATCCCAGGTATCAATTTTGTCTTTGCTACACCCGAATAAACTCTTTGAAATTTCTTTAGTTACAGTTTCTCTCTTTAGTTTCTCACAGTTTTAATAAATGTGGTTGTGACAATTTCGTCTTATTATTCATTATGGATACCTTCCACAATATCACTTTCACCACTTCAAAGGAAAGTTACGATTTTATTATGTGAAGGTTTCAACTCTCTTAAAATTGTAACAAATTCATGGTCGTATTGCCTCATTGTTTTCCATATCAATAACATACACTTATTTTCAAATGGTGATCATGTTTACATAGGATACAAAAAACGCTTATCTGACCAGGACGCGTTTGGCTACAATTCTAGTGCATGGTTGGGGAGTCACCAACTGATTATCTCTCTCTTTCTCTCTCTCTCTCTCTCTCTCTCTCTCTCTCTCTAGAGAGGGAGAGAGAGAGAGTGAGAGAGCGAAAAAGAAAAAACAGACAGGAAAACAATGAGAGAAGCTGAGAAGATGTCAGTGCTGTAAAGAAAACCGGTCCAGGATTATTCTCTTATCCGATGAATCTGTTCACCCTGCTGGTGTACGCACTCGCACACACACGCAAGCAGAGAAAGATAAAAAGAGAGAGGGTTAAGGAGCAAGATGAAAAAGGGTGAAGAGGGGAGTGTGAAGAGTTGATTAGTTAGAGAGAGCGTTTTTGGGTAGAAATGAAGTGGTTTGAGGATGGTTTCCAAAAAGAGAAAATAAATGTGTGATAGAGTCCGTGGTGATGATTGAGTAGAAAAGGAGAATAATATTAGAAAAGGAAGAGAGAATGAAGATTGGAGGAGGGGTTGATTGGGGGGTGATGGGAGGGAGAAGTATTAGATGAAGGAAAAGTATAGAGAGGATAATGCATAAACGAAGAAAAGTATTGCTTGATTGACTGCCTTTATTACTTAACTGGGAGCGCGAAGTTAGGGCGCAGCCGGCCCTCTCTTACAAGTAACCCTCAATTGAGTATATTGGGTATAATTGGGTATTGAATAGAATTGAAAAAGAAGAGTATCGGAAAAGGAAGAGAGAGTATAAAGGAAGGAGAGTGAAAAGCTGAATTTGTATGAATAATGTGGTTTGAAGTGGAAATGGAGTGATGTGAGCAAGATTTTCAAAAAGAGAAAAGAAATATGTGAGAGAGCGTGTCATAATTAAGAATATTAGAAAAGTTAAGGATATGGGAGCAATTGAGAAAAAACGATTTTTATTTTAGGATGAAGCCCACATAGGTATGAGACCTGTGCAAGGGTAATGAGTTGGATGATGGTGATTGATGAGTTGAACCTACAGTTTTAGGTTAGTTCCGAACCACCGGGAAGTGATTTTACAGCAGAGAACGTGTCTCTGATTGATTGATTGATTGATTTATTTATTTTGATGCTAGGTCTTGAGAGACTTAAACAAAATTTACAGTTAAAAAAATTTTATTCTAGTATTTATTACGAAAACAGTATAACTAAATTAAGTAGCTAAGTAGTTTATAATTAAACATACTAGAACTAGATAGTAGGTAATGTTAAAAAGAGGAGAAATAGTGAGAAAAAAATGAGTGAGTGGTGGGAAGGAGGGAATGGGTAAGAAAAAGTGCGAAGAAATGGAGGATTATTTAGAGAGAGCTTTTGATGGAAATGGAGGGCATGTATCAATGAAGGTGAAAAATGTTCGAAAAAGAGAATAGAAGTATGATAATGTGAGAAGAAGATAAGAAGGTGGAAGAGAAAGAAAAAATAAGGAAGAAGAGAGTAAAAAAGAAATAGAGAGTAGAAAAATTCAAAATAAAATGAAGATAAAATAAGCTCCAAAAAGCGTAATCGCGGCTTTGTATCCTCTCCAATTGAAATCAAATGTAAGGGAGGAGGAACAAAGTGAGATAAATAGAGCAATGCAGGAGAAAGACGAAGAAAGAAAAAGAAGATGATAAAGAGGTGAGCGAGAGAGATCGCAGGTGGATAGCGGTGCTAAACTCACAATATCATGGTTGAGAGTTGGAGAATGAGTTTGTAGCTTTTCTTGTTGTCTTCTTCTTTTATTTCTCGGTGAACTTCAAAGTGACACAATAAACATTGATTCTAATTGTTTGTGAAACCGAGCTGGAAGAATGCTAAAGAAATGAATGGACAAAGAGAACAAGCGTTGAAAGAGAAGATGAGAGAGGATAGGACTGGGAGAAGGGTGGGTGCAGATGCTAATCAAAAGAGAAGTGTAGAAGTGTCGTCAAAATAATAAATAAATATTGTTAATGACAGTTTTTTTTGTATAGGCCTACTATGGACCGCATTTATTTACCATTCAATTCATGTTGGTCTCTTTCTTCCTTTTCCAATACTCTTTCATTCTGACACTGAGCAATTCGTCTTTCTTGAGACCAAGTTTCAATTTTTGGCTCCTCTAGAAAATCATTAATTTTAACTTCTTTCTTAGGCCTGCCCTAAGCAGTTTATGACAGTTTTATTATTAAGAAATATCTATTCAAATTGTCGATATTAATAATTAATTCTCCTTCATGATACGCTTTTTTCCACCTTCCATTGTTGGGAAAAAGTTAGAAGCACCTCTTTTTTCAATTAGTTGTTTTCAGTGTTATGAGATAAAATAATACATATGTAATCAAATATATACATTTATATAAAAGAGTGTAATTATAATTGTTTTACCAAAAAATTGAGAAAATCTAGTCTAGCTGATCTGGCAACATTACATATGTTGATAGAGTAATCTCTAATAAGCGAAATATCAAGAATTTTTGTCTGTAGAACTAGTCCAACCCCAAGTAATTCATCCTGGATAGAGTTAAAAAACGATATGGGAATAGCTATTAATGTAACTAGATCGAAAAGTGGGGTATTTCTGCACCGAGAGAAACAGTTTTCTTCACGAGCCGAAGGCGAGTGGAAAAAGTTTCTCGAGTGCAGAAACAATAGTTTGCGCTCGTATTACACATTAAATTTTTCCTACAGAACAAAACAGGACATACATAACCTGGCAATTCCTCACATAACCTATCTTCAAATCAAATCGATTTCAACAACAACAACTACAGCTGACTGTTTTTGAGTGGCTGAAGCAGGGTAGCCAACCTACTTTTGAATGCAGAATAGGGAACCTGCGCATTACATGCTCACTATTTTGTGTTGTTAGGTTGCAAATCTGGAGTGCGGAAAAGTACTTTCGCGCACTGGAATCTACTTTCCCACACTGACGCAGGAATAGACTATTTTGCGTGCTACAGTTAGTCCAAAAATAGGCACTTTCTCGGGTCACTGTAGGAAAATACCTGTTATATGTTCTTCTTTTTTCTGACAGTAGTTAGGTCACGTCAGAGCCCCCCGGAACTTATCAGCACTATCAGGTGCGACCTGATAACTCTGACACCAGACCTGAGCTAGCCAGGTCACACGGTATTATTCTTTTTTATTTTTCTTCTTCTCTTTTTCCTCCTCCTCCTCCTCCTCCTCCTCCTCCTCCCTCTCCTCCTTCTTCTCCTCCTCCTAGTCCTTATCATACTTATTTTACTCCTCTTCCCTTCTTCTTCTTTATCTTACTTTTAGTTTTTTTCTTCTAAACCTATCCAGGTTCACTGCAAAACCGGCACTATCGTGAAAGTTGTGTGGTGTCAGGCGAATGGACAGCATAGACAGAGGCAGAGAGAGATGAGCTTAGAATTCATATCACAGCTCATATTAAATTACAGAGAGGTCCATTGTTTCCCTCCCGACGGGCTTTCCGTGTTCTGTGCTTGTTCACCCGTCAATTATTCTCTTCCCACGTCTTCCCTCTCTGCTGCTGATTTACGGCCTCTCTCTAACTCTCTCTCTCTCTCTCTCTCTCTCTCTCTCTCTCTCTCTCTCTTGACTGTCCCTTCGTCTAGGTGACATCTACGTCATATTATCAGCGACTCACTCTCCTAGTTGCGGTCATGTCATGCGAGAAAGATGTACGCTAACTGTTAACGTATGCAGGGGCTGCGTAACGGTAGAAAACGTTAATTATAGAAACTCAGAAGTGAATATAGCGATACAGAATCTGCAGCCGTAGTGATGTAATTGGTGGAATTTAAACATTCATTTTGAAAATTCTAAAAAAAATCGAAAATCGGGTTTATCCATTAATTTGTATTATCTATATAAATAAAATTAGAGTTTTGTCTGTACATTTAATAGAATTATATATTTTTTGGTTATTTTTACGTTTTATACATTAAAGAAGCCGAAACAAGTCTTATCTCAATTTCTGTCTGTCTGTCTGTCACGGCCCCGAAGGCATTTTACGCGGCCTTCTCCTGAAAAACGAGAGCATCGATCGGGATTAAGGTTATTTATCAGTATAGAAAACCTTTTTAACAATGTATTTAGCTATAAAAAACTAAATTTACTTTTTTTAAACAGAATAATAAACGTTTAAAAACCAAGTATTGTGCGATTTTGGATACATTTCTTCTAAGTTTAAAAACCACATAAGAACAAATCACGTAATTTATCATGATACATCAATCAGCTGTTCTCAAATATTCTCTCTGATAACTGTCACTGAATTGTTTACGTTCTAAGTTGTTTACTAAGCTGCTAACAACTTCATGATCGTTGCTATCAAAAAAGCCGAAACATATTTAGTCTTATTTCTAAACATAATCCGTACGAAGGACGGGCACAATAGCTAGTCCATTTATAATAAGAGGGACTAGGGGTGTGTATGTGTTTTTTTTTGTCTTACGGATTTCACAAAAACGGCAACGATTTGGAACACTGATTTTGGCACATAGCTTCCTCTAAACTCGATTCAGTGCACCTCAAAGCCCCTATTTTTGATTCTCCTTTCAGAATTTTCAAAATTAATGTTTAAATTCCACTGATGGGCATTATTACCGTTTCAAAATGTATTTAGATACAGGACGCTCTAACAGCTGATAACATGATACGTACCTATGGTGATAATTTATTCATTTATTTATTTATTCATTCAACTAGCATACAATAAATGTGAATACAACAGGCTATCGCCCAAAACTGTTTTTCACAAAATTTTAAAGTAGGATCAAAATCTTAGGTTAGGTCGCTGTTTCACTTGAAATTTCTCTTTGAAGCACAATAATTATTCACACTCACAAGTCTTTTGCAGATAAAGAATATTAATTTTTTCATATCAATATAGATGATACGCCGATGTCTCAATCCAAAGCTGTTCTCTGCTGTAAAATATCTTCCCGGTGGTTCGGAACCCACCTAAAACTGTAGGTCCAACTCATCAATCACCATCATCCAATTCATTACCCACGCAAAGGTCTCAGACCTATGTGGGCTTCATCCTCCAAAAAAAAATCTCCACTATATCCTCAAAAAAAAGCAACAGATTACCTCTGTATCAATATTACAGCTGCTAATTACCCAGCGTCATGAAGGCTCACTTATTGTATGTATTGAGCTTTTCCTGTAACAAATTATTCTAAAGAACTAAACTCAAAACTAAGTAGAGTAGATGAGTAGAGCTGAAAATTTCTTAAAAAGGTAGTTTACTTATAGAAATTCACACCATCAGTTAAAAAAACAGTTCTTTTGTGATCTCTTTTCAAACAGGTGTTACAACTGTATGGTATTTCACTCACACTTCCCAGTTGGGAAGTGATAGCCGCGAGCCGTAGCAGGTATCTGTTCAATCAAAGAGATAAGCTGCGTTCTCGTAGGTCCCGTTTGTAACGGTGACCGATTAGATTGGCCAGCAAAAAAGACACTGCTCTCTGCTGTAAAATCACTTCCCGGTGGTTCGGAACCCACCTAAAACTGTAGGTCCAACTCATCAATCACCATCATCCAACTCATTACTCACGTACTGGTCTCAGACCTATGTGGGCTTCAACCTCAAAAAAAAAAATTCGTAATGTTGTGACATAAGTTATCTACCAGGAAAGAAAAACTCCAAACTGTATTCTCGGGCAAGACCGGTTAGAAGGCTAGTCTCTAATAAGACACTGATAATTAGACTATGTAATAAATAAAAAATCGTATACATCATATACTGATTTTGAAACATAAAAAATCTTATACATTTGATACTGATTTCGAAGATTTTTGGTTAGTTTGACTTGCTCCAAAATTAAATTTTAATTTTTCCTTAAATACGTAGTACAGAGCATGTTGTTATGATAATAAATTCGACCACTTTCATCAAATAGAATTATGTACATTCAAAGCTCTTCCTGGATTTTAAGGGTATGAGAAGTCCAACTTCAACAAACTGGCACCAGCTTCTCATGGATCAAAGCCCTTTAAGCCGCCACCTGAAACCAGTTGTTCCTTCCTCCTCCTCCTCCTCCTCCTCCTCCTCCTCCTCCTCCTCCTCCTCGACAATAATCCATTTCTGACCAGTCTTCTTCCCATTATCCACTAATGTCTTGTATCTGATCTAAAGATAACAAGCCCACAACAATAGGCCTGCAAAGCCCTGTTACCAATCACCACACAAATATAACTATATATATTGACGTTATACTATATTCGTTGAACCTGTTACCTTAACAATAAACGAGGAGTTGTTATATAATGGTCCTGTCACAGGACTCTGGGTCCAGTGTATTTATGCAATGGCGGTTTCAAGTTGGTAGAAAAGGACTAAAGAGATGGTATTTGGATCTGGGGAGATCCAAAGTGCAAACAAAGTGTAAGAAATGGAGATCCAAAGTGCAAACAAAGTGTAAGAAATAAAGATCCAAAGTGCAAACAAAGTGTAACAAAAGTGCAAACAAAGTGTAACAAAGTGCAAACCAATAGTATAAAAACTTGAAGTTATAGTAGAATTTTGTGAAATATTATATAGTGTTACGGGTTCTATGTCTAAAATAACGCTGGCAACACTTAAATTTACATTCGCACTTTATTTACACAAATAATCCACAACACGCACTGTTCAGTAATGTCTTACAGAAAAATAAGCAATTAAAAACAGATAACACGATATTGTTCAACTGATAATGAGTTTTCAATAAACTGTACAAAAATCAATCACTAAAAGTCAAAAGGCCGATCCAATGTATGTATGTATATAGTACCATAGCCGATTCGACTGTAGGTGACTCTTCAGACCTCAACGCTATGTTTTAGTCCAAAGAGCGTACTACACAAACGAGGAGTGAGGTAGTTTGTGATTGCTTTCCTCACTGAGCTAACAGAATTGTATCAGTATGCCAAGCCCACCGAAACAAATTCTGAAGCTCTGTGCTTGACAGTCCACTCTCACCTTTACACAGGGTCTGGCTGCACAGGTGAGTGTGTTTACTATCTAGCACACCTCTGAGCTACTTCCTGCGTCCAAGCTATCATTCGACAGAGACGTTTAGAAAGCAACACAATTGATGTAGCCTTTTTTGTATCTGAGATGATCAAAATTTAATTTCCGATCCAATACTAATTAATAATTCATTATTCTCCATTACATTCAACTATTATCCATAACGAATAATAAGACGAAATTGTCACAACCACATTTATTAAAAATATAGAGATACTAGTTTCAGATGTAACTCCATTATCAATCTCAGACAAACTAAAACTAAAGTACAGAGTAGCATAATATTTACTATACACGGAATGATACTATTGGCTAAGCGATAGGCTGACCTTCATTGGCGGTTTGTGATTGGCTGAAGGCCATAACAGGTCACGCCCACTGATGGGAGGAGCAACAAGCAAAAATCAATAACTAAAAACCGTGAACATGTAGAAAGTAACAAAAAAGAGAAATACAAAAGTAAATTAGGATAGAATTGAATTTTAATTTAGAAAATTGAAGCTCACTGAAATGCAGTCAAGGTCAACCTAGAAAGAGACGAAAATGCCGTTATAGTATCAGTTGATAAAGAGTTTGAGTAGGGCTACGCCAACTCTAAACTGACCAATTTATGTACCAGCTAGCTCTATTTTAGTATCTTGAATTTAGAGTAATGGAAGGCATAGCGTGGTCGGGTTAGAATTAGCGTCATCGACCAAGCGGCCCGCCAAAAACCATATTTTCAATTTTATTTTCAATCAATTCTCATCACCATCCTCATCAAATAGCTTTTGATATCATGCATCAGTCTTCTCAGATCTTTTATTTCTCATAGGGAAATAGTTTTTTGTTAGTTTTCTACTAAAGTTCATCTGACCAAGCTTAGAATAATATTATGTTTGTCTCTCAAATAACATTCCATAATACTTCACAATAGGAATAGTTTGTTGAACTCTAGCGGGGCAGATATATATATATAAACGTAGATATATAAACATAGATATATAAACACAACCGGGGAAACGTCCAGTCGTGTTTTTTCGTATTTCGATTTGCCGTTAATGAGATTTATTGTCAACGCTGGAGCGCTGAAACCATCAGTTTATCACCACTAGTGGACAGTCGAACTTTTTTCAACCATTTTCATTAATTCTGAATGGAACTTGCGAGCCTTTTTTCGAATTCAACAATGGACAACCGATATATATCTTCAAAACTTGTTTCTATCACCTCTTCTCGTTGCTATGTGTGATGGGTCCATTATGGAACATTCCTCTCTCACTCTCTTACACATACTTCCTCTTCTTCCCCTTCTCCTTCAGTATTTGTTTCTCCTTCTCCTTCTTATCCTCCATCTTCTTCTCTTTCTCCTCCTCCTCCTCCTCCTTCTCCTTCTTCTTCTTCTCCTCCTTCCTCTCCTCCTCTTCCTCCTTTTTCTTCTTCTTATCCTTCTCCTCCTCCTTTTTTTCCTTCTTCTTCTCCTTCTCCTACTTCTTTTTCTCCTCCTTCTTGTTCTCCTTCTTCTCCTTCTTCTACCTCCTCCTTCTTCTCTTCCTCTTCTTCTTCTCCTTCTCCATCTTTTTCTTCTTCTTATCCTTCTCCTCCTCGTTTTCTTCTATTCTTCTTCTTCTACCTCCTCTCCTCCTCGTTCTTCTTTTCCTTCTTCTCCCTCTTCTTCTCCTTCTTATTCTCCTATATATTCTACTTCTCCTTCTTCTTCCCCTTCTATGTATTCTTCTTCTTCGCCTTCTTCTTCTCTTTCTTCTCCTCCTCATCATTCTTCTTCTTTTTCTTTAATTTCTTTTTTCTTCTTCTCCTTCTATATATATTCTTGTTCTTTTTCTCCTCCTTCTTCTCTTCTTTCTTTTTCTCCTCCTTCTTTTTATCCTTTTTACGTTCTCCTTTTTCTTCTTCTCCTCCTCCTAATCTCCCTCCTCCTCTTCCTTTTTCTCCTCTTTTTCTTTATTTTCTTCTTCTTGTTCTTCTCCTTTTCTTCTTATATTCCTCTTCTAAATCTTTTACCTTTTCATTCTTTGTCTTCTCCTCTTCCTCCTCCTGTCCTTTTCTTCTTTCTCAAATTATGTATGTTCCCCTGCATAGTTGATGCTTCAACTCGAAAGAATTCGATTGTTTTTAGATGGACTACCAGTATCTAGTGGACTCTATATCTATATGTTGACTGCTATTTTTACAGGTAGGTCTACAGGAAATATCCGATTGTTTCTTCGACGGCTTTGCGGTAAACTATTTCTATTTGGTATAATAGATCCACTACTTCTTCTTCTTCTTCTTCGTCTTCTCCTCCTCCTCCTCCACCTTCACCTTCACCTACTTCTCCTCCTCCTCCTCCTGCTCCTCCACTTTCACCTTCACCTACTTCTCTTCCTCCTCCTCCTACTCCTCCTCATTCTCCTCCTCCTCCTCCAGATATACAACAGATATACAGATATAAAACTAGGCGTGAGTAGATACGTATAGCTAGAACGATCTTCCGTATTGTCTGCGTGTGGAGAAGGTCGATCTCAGAAATTCTTTATCCAATAAAAGTTTTGATTCTTTTTCTAGTTTTTTGGAGGTAAAGGATTTTCTGTTAAGGGTTAAAAAAAAGAACATGGAAATCTGGAAGAACTCTATCAATCACTGCCTTGCAGTTGTGAATGTGATACGTTGTTTTTTTTTTAGTTTAGATGTGTGTTGATTGTGTTGGTGATGTATTACTTATTTATTCTTATGCTGTGTTCGGGGTTGTTTTCTTTTTTATAGACTACTCAAAGAAAAATAAAAGTAGCCTATACCTGAAAACATCATAAATAGTTCGAGACCTTTTACTGCGGCAATGATTGAGATTTTTAAATTTGTCTTGTATTATCAATGTGAAATATTATAAACTACTAGGTTTTGATTGAGATGATTAATATTGTACTGTTACGGGTTCTAATATCTAAAATAAGGCTGGCAACACTAAAGTTCACACTTGCACTTTATTTTCACAAATTAGTCTATTTACACACCAATATTTGTAAGTTCAATTAATTAATAAAAACAGATCATCAAATGACAAGCTAATACCTATTTTCAATGATTATTTACAAGAATTAATGAATAAGTAATTACAGGCTGATCAATAATAAAAGAAACAAGAGTCCAATTAACTGTACAATAATGCAGAAAGAAATTATAATAAGAGCAACTAATCACTTACAAAAACACAGTCCAATTCGTTATTTGACAGTCCCAAATAATATCACTTAACACAATGTCTTTAAACTATTAGTAAGCTGCATAAACAGTAAACACTTGTCTCTGCACTTGACACTGTCCAGAGACTGAATAAAGCACTGTTTACTCAACTGGCACTGGATTGTCTTTCTCACGAGATCTGTAATACAATCTGTCACGCAGGTTTGTAAAACTAACTGTCACGCAAGCTTTTGTAAGACACAACTCAATGGTTCACATGAGCTCCTTTATATAGCTGTTGTAGTTGTATAATTCCAAGAATTGGAGCTCACCAGAGGAGCTTCAAGAAAGCTTGGAATAGACCTCGATTGTTCAAGAAGAATGTAGAATTGACGAGAAGATCAATTGAGTGAGAGAGTTGCAGACTTGAAGAATAGGAGTGACAAAGACATGTGATGAGCGAGAGAATGAAGATCGGATGAAGATCAGTCGAAGTCACGTCCAACCATGAAAACAATAGAATGATACAAATAGCACAAGTGCGTGAATAACTGCTTGTTTGCTCTCGTAACAGTATGATTCAGGTTAATATCGGCTCCCTTTTTTTATTTCTATGTTGGATATTGTCTACCTTCTATCCACAAGTTTTAACTAATTATGTTTTTTATTCTTGTTTCTCAAAGTAGGCCCAATTTAGAAAATTAATGTAATGGTAATATATGTACTCCATGTAATTGAGTAATTAAGTTTCCTCATGGAAAACATCACAGATAATTAAGTTTCTCAATAAGTTTTTTATATAGTTTGTTTTTTTGCAAAATATTCACGCTTGGATTTAGTTTACTCTTCCTTTATCACTTTTTGCTTGTATGAATCTCTTTTTCTTTTTCCTTAAGTCATTCAATATTCTGATGAGATTCTCATAATCCCAGTAATGTTCTATGAGCATGGAGATTGTAATAAAAATATTTCGCTTGAAATCTTCATTCTATACTCCATTTTTAAGTGTCTTTCAACAATATTTTTTTCTCGTACCTCATTCCTACAGAGGCGAAGTCAGAGTTTATTAGATAAGCAATTTTTTAGCTTAGTTTATTCAAGAAATTGATATTATTTGCAAGAAGGCTCACATCACTACTTGTTCTCTTCTATAAAATCATTTTCCCGTGGTTCGGAACTTTATTCAAAGTTTATGTCAGCCGGTTGATCTAAAAAGATGTTCTCACAACCATATGTTATCTACTGCAGATTTAATTCCCGGTGGTTCGGAACCCGCTTAAAACTCATCAATCACCAATTAAATTATAAGATTGTATAATTGTTAAGGAGGACTTGTCTCCTCCTTAACTGGAGTCTCCTAGACGACAAAAAACCATCATCCAACTCATTAACCAAGCACTGGTCTCAGACCTATGTGGGCTTCATCCTCAGAAAAAACCCTAGAATACATAAATTTTTCCCCTTATTTTTGTTGAGGATCTCGGGGGATACATCTCTTTTACCCCCAATTTGGTTCGCACCTGATTTCTTGTTCCCTCTCTCCTTTTATCACTTTTTCTTCCATATCTTTTTCTCTTCTCAAAGAATCACTTCACCCGGTAGTTCGGATCACTTCCCGGTAGTTCGGAACCACTTGAAATTATAGGTTTAACACATCAATTACCATCATCCAACTCATTACCCACACACTGGTCTCAAACCTATGTGGACTTCATCCTCAGAAAAAACCCTAGAGTATTTAAATTCATTTTCCCCCTAATTTTTGTTGAGAATTTCGGGGGGATACATCTATTTTATCCCCTTTTTTGTTCACGCCTGATTTCTTGTTCCCTCTCTCCGGGTTAGTGTAAGAATGGCCCAGTGGCGGATTAATGAATTTTTATGGGAGGGGGCGACATACCCCAAAAATACCCGTTGGTCGGGGGGGGGGGGGGTTTATGGAATAAATTTTTTGGAAATAGCCTTTTAACCGCATTTTACACCATTCTAGCACTTAAAATGTAGTAGAAATATAATTTTTTCGTGATTAAGAACAATCAAATTTCACCTAGCTAGAGTAGTTTATTTCTGTATATTCATGTGGAATTAGGAATACAACTTTTTTATACAATACAATATGTCTTGAACAAAAATTGCTTTGCTAGCTTAATTTTTATCAAAATTTACAGAGAAATGAACAGAGTCTAAGCAATTTATTCGTGATCGTGATGATTTTTAGACCTATATATATATTTAAATTAATCTCAACATTCTTTCATGTTTCATAATACCAGTACTACAATAAATACGTATTAGGTCAAAAACAAACAGAGATGTATATGCCCCTACCTATTCTATAAAAGATTAATCTTATTCAGACTAATTTCACTTGATATAAGATTTCCTTCATTCTCTGTCATTTGTTAATTCGTCATTGAATTAAAATTATGTCAACAGTTAAAGATAAAGTAAAGGTAATATAGAAAATAAGACAAAATAAGTATTACAACATTAATTCCCGGCCGGCGGAGGCGGAATGGTAAGACAAGTTGGAGGTATTCCGTCTGTGGCGGAATTAAAATTTGAACCATGTGCATGTCACAAGTGTTACCCTTTTTAATTTTTTAAAATGTCCAAGCCCTCGGGGGGGGGCGGTCGCCCCCTCCGCCCCCCCCTTTAATCCGCCCTTGGAATGGCCTCAATGTCCAAGACTTCGCTTTTTTGTGTAATTCATCTCTCAGATCCAAGCTCTATTTTTATTATGGTTTTTATTTTTTAAACAATCGCATCAATAATTTCTGGTGTTCTTTTCCTAAAAATATATATTTGTTGCATTTATAATCTTTTCAACTCAAACTATTCAACGATTATGCTTACTTTTCAAAAACAGCTGTACATCTCTTCAACCAGGGGATCTGAGAGTTGCTTACATTAATAAGACTTCTATCATTCATGTACATTGTAAATTTACACAAATAAAGTAATCTGGATCCTTCATCACTTTTTCTTTCATATCTTCTACTCTTCTCATCTTTTTCTTCTGTTTTCTTCTCCTCTTCCCGCTCCCCTCCTCTTTTTCTTCACCTAAATTCAGTTTTTTCTGTTTTTGTTGAGGATTTCTGGGGGATATTTCCCCTTTATGAAAGGTGAAAATAGATGTAAATGTTTTTATAGGAGGTTGGTTTAAAGAATTACGGGGCATTTTCAGTGTTTAAAATTAATAAATCTATTTTAATAACATTTTATTTAAAAATATTTTAATGTTTTGATTTTTATGCATGTTATTTTCATTCTTATAAATTGAGACAAGTTGTAAACTTTAAATCAATTCAACATCGAGGTCGTAAACAAATTCCCCTAGATTCGCTTCTGCATTCCCATATCCACTCTATGCTCGTTCCTTTTAATACTATGACTAACGTTTGATATCCATTCAGGTAATAAACTCAAATCAATTCCAACTACAGTATTTTGTATCTCACAACTACAAGAATATTCACGGTAAATGTAATCTGTAAGTAACATTTCCAAGTTGATATCTTGCAGTGAACGGTACCTTTCATCCGCCGGCCGCGTAACAAATACTACAGCGAAACGATTAAAGAGTTGAGATGAAGGAGAATAAGAAGAATAAATAAGTTGACCAGCGGAATACACCAAGAGTCCGGCTCAGCAGGTTCGTTGGCATTCCACTTAAAAACATGCATAATACGAAATTCAAGCCTTCCCTGCGTGTTCAGATGCATTGTCGGACGGCGAGCGGAGACCAAAGATAACACGTTTGTGGTTGTGTGAGAAGGAATTGGAGAGAAAGAGAGAGAGAGTGAATGAGAAAGAGAAGCATGTGAAAGCTGGATGCAGATTCTCACCCATACCAAAAAAGTCTCGAGGAAAATAATAATGGACAGTCCCTCCCAGCTAGTGTAATATCATGCCGTATGCATTCTTATGACACCTAACAAGAAGCTTAACACCTTTGTGGAGGTCTGGGGTTACTTTGTGGCGGGGGGCACCCTTTCCAGGGGGGGTCACACTCCATTCAATAGGTTATGTCAGAGGGATTGCGATCTTTTAGGAATGTTAATATAAATAGCGTTTTATGTTTATTGAAATTTTTATTATTATTTTATTTGTTTTTGTTTTTGTGCTTGGATGTGAGCTATCAAGTTTCAATGTTTACTGTCTAGATGTAGTTCAGTCTTGTAATATGTGATTAATGAATTAACATATTTCAAACCACGTGGTCCGAGGTGGAACTACCCGTATGGGTCTCCTTAACAAAACCAATAATAAGTCACAATGTAATAATAAGAAGGAAGTGATAACTGAGTGCCGTAGCAAGTATCTGTTCAATCAGAGATAAGCTACGAAACTCCTGAGCGCTCTTTGTAAGGGTGACCGATTGAATTGGCCAGCAAAAAATACTGTTCTCTGCTGTAAAATCACTTCCCGGTGGTTCAGAACTCACCTAAAACTGCAGGTCTAACTCATCAATCCCCATCATCCAATTTATTAACCACGCACAGGTATCAGACCTATGTGGGCTTCATCCTCCATAAAAAATAAGCCATACACTACCGCAGTTTTTAAAGAGTCTTCAAATATAGAAGTATTAAAAAAATATTTAGTTGATAAAGCTTTTTATAGTGTACAAGAGTTCCTTTCACATAGAAATTAAGCCTCACCTCAACTAATTGATATAGTAATTATGGTAACTAGTGTATAAGATTGTATAATTGTTGATCTCACTTGTCTTATACTCCTTAACTGGAGTCTCCAGGACGTAATCTACACACAAAAAATTAATAAATATCTATTCACAGTTGATATTCTGTTTAACAAAATCTATTTCAAATTGATTGTGATCTTAAAGGAATTGAATGTTGATTAATGTTTTACTTTTAGTTATCCATTTTTTGTTTGGTGAGCTATTTATTATTTTTATCTGTGAGCTGTTTGGTTTTAATTTTGATTGTTTGGGAAATATTATTCAGTCTGTTAATTACAGTTCCCGTATAAATTTAACTCCTGTTTAATGTGATCGATTGTCCAGGAAAAACATCTCTAAAGAGTTAGGAGTCGTCAATGAAAAGTCGTCAAACCTGGATTGCAATGTCATGCTACTATAACAATTATCTATGTATAGGACTTCGTTATTTGGAAGTTCGCTATAAAGTAATTTCTAACTAATGATATTTATATAATATATATTTCGTTGATTATTTGATTTTAGGTTTTGAGTTGATATCAAGACAATAAACTATTACAATTAAAATTAACAAACAATAGACAAAGCATTAAAAAAATTGTTCTATTTTAATTATGGAATGTTTACCCTACAACATAACCCAATAAAACTTTTAAACTAAATCAACACAACTTCTTTGAAAACAGAACAGCCCTAAGTAAAATACAGTATATGGTGATTTTGGTTAAATTTTTAAACAGAGTCCAACTCTCGAGAATTGCTACTTGAGTGAACCTAAGTTCACGTTTTGATCTAAAGAACGTACTAAGCAAACGAGGAGTTAAGTTTCAATTATTAGAAACATGAAACAAGTTTCATGTGTTCATAAAACATAGAAACATGTAGAGTTATTACTATACAGTAATGTAGAAAAATTCTTAGTTTTCTGTTAATTCTACAGTATAAAGTACAGTAGTATAGTATTGTTACGGGTTCTATGTCTAAAATAACGCTGGCAACACTTAAATTTATCACTCGCACTTTATTTACACAAATAATCACAACACTCACTGATCAGTATTGTCTTACAGAAAAAAACAATTGAAATCAGATAAATCGATATTGTTCAACTAATAAAGAGATTTCAATAAACTGTACAAAAATCAATCACTAAAAAATGAAAGGCCGATCTAATATTAATTAATAACTGTGCAATAAACTGTCCAATAATATTCAAAAAGAAACGTCGAAAAAGATCACTTAACTTACATAGCACTAGTCCGTAATACAATAAAAACTATTTAGTAGCTCACTGGTATGAATTAAACAGGAAAAAGAATTATCACTATAGGCACAGAGAAAGAATTATCACTATATAGGCACGATATATAGATAGAACTGTCACCTCCTGCTTATCACGACGAATCTCGAACAAGACTGAACTAGTTTCTATAAATGCGTTCGCCTTAAATAGGTTTTTAACAATCCAGCAATTTCTACATTTTTCTATAATCTTCTAAATTAATAAATCAAGGAAACTCGAACTTTCCACAATATTCGATAAGACTCCATTAATCTCTAATCAAACAACTAGAACATTCTACAATGATCCAAGTAAACACAATAAAAGTGTCAAAAGCAGAGTAATTAATTGATTAAAAGTAAACATTTACATAGCAGATAACGCCAAGAACCACTGTGCCTTCTTTCTCTCTATTCACTCCAATTTCATATTCGCTACAGTATAGTGAAAATAGAATAGTATAATGCCACAATGTTTCAATATAAATTCAGGGGAGTCAACTGAATTTGCTGTGAGTCGATAATCAACTTTAATTGTTCCAAACTCCCTATTGGCCCAACTTCGATCAATGAGTAAGAAGCAATAGTAAATGCTAGTTCAAGAAGCAATTAACCTAACAGAAAAAGCTAATGCACGAATAATGGGAGAAAAAAGGAGAGAGACTATCGATTGTATTGTAAAGAGGGAGAAAGAAATAAAACGGTTGAAAAAAGGAAAGACAATGAATCGAAAACGGCAAGTTAAATGGATTTAGGAGGATTCTTCCCTATTCCTTTCACCCTCTTCATCACATCTCTCTTTTCAATCTTTCTCAATATCTCCTTCTCTCTCTACGTTACCTGCAACACAATGAACACTGGCAACAAAAAACAATCTGTAATTATTGTCCTTTCCGTATTAATTACCCAATAATAAATTCTATTATCTCCGCTATCTTTTCGAGCATCAATAACCGATGAACAATTAACAATTGACTCTGGACATTCATTATCAATGGGTTATTATACCTATATATATACACTAGACCCTACTACCTATACTATTATATATTATTAAATTCTATTGCTTTGCAACTGATCATCAGGACCCAGACTGCAACCGGCGAAGCTACCCAATGTTTATGCTACACACACTCTAATTTTCTCTTTTCTCTTAATCACTGTCACTCTCTCTTTCTGTCTCTCCCTCTTTTGTCTTCTCTTTCTCTCTCCCTCTTTTTGTTTTCTCTCTTTTTTTCTCTCTTTGCTCCACAGTTATTCTCTTTTCTAATCTCTCTCAGCCTCCAACAACAGACAAACAATAAACTACTGTATCTGAATTTCTCCTTCTATTTTTTTTTTGTTTTTCTCATACTTTTGGACAATCTTTCTCTACTCATTCCAAGTTTCACTCTCTTATTTTAACCTCAAACTAACCTTAAAAAAATTTATGAAGATCCTGTTTTTAAATATATCTTCCTTTAACCTCAAACATTCTTAAAAAACATAAATTCATTGAGATCCCTTTTCAGAATTGCCGTAGCA
The DNA here is from genome assembly GCA_948455865.1 of Conomelus anceps. Lineage (NCBI taxonomy): Eukaryota > Metazoa > Arthropoda > Insecta > Hemiptera > Delphacidae > Conomelus > Conomelus anceps. The sequence continues at coordinate 28,207,328 of OX418227.1, read as the reverse complement.
ACACGCGAGCCGTAGCAGGTATCTGTTCAATCAGATAGAGATAAGCTGCGTTCTCGTAGTCCTGTTTGTAACGGTGACCGATTAGATTGGCCAGCAAAAAAGGCATTGTTCTCTGCTGTAAAATCACTTCCCGGTGGTTCGGAACCCACCTAAAACTGTAGTCCAACTCATCAATCACCATCATCCAACTCATTACCCACTCACAGGTATGAGACCTATGTGGGCTTCATTGATATACCTATTATAGCCAGTAACTTTATCATAGAGCAGAGGACTTCTAGCTTAATTTAATTTATCAAGTTTTTATTTATTAAACCAACTGAGGAACACTGAATTTTTCTTTTTAACTGATAAGCGAAATTGAATGTATTATATTGTTCTATTACAACTAGAAATGATCATTATTTATTGATAGATAGGCTACAATCGGTAGCCTATTAATCATTAATCATTAATTATTAATCATTAATCAAATCATAAGAACTCAAACTCTAATTTATTTCTTGAACTGGTCTACAGTATAATGTACCTATATTTAATTCTGTTTAAATTATCTTACTTCAATTTTAAAGTAGAAATTCAAATCGAAGATACTATATTTATCATACTTAGTAACATTAATTGTTTTAGCATGATCTAACTTAGTTGTGTGGTAAATTACGTTACCAGAACAACTTTTCACAGTTATTATTATTTTCAAAATCATGGTAATCATTTTTGCGTTAATTTTTATGTTTAATTTACCTTTTCAACAGTAAATTTTCCATTATTTAACCTATTAAGAATGACATGAAGTTTGATTAGCAATATTGATAATATGATTTTATCGCATAGATCTTGAAAAACCTTTTAATAAGAGAATTCTCATAAACTGTTCCATATTCAGTCTATATATTATTTTTTACTATAACAACAATATACTATTATTCTCTTAGCAGTAGATTCTGAACGATTCATAGATTCTTATTCAATTCTAATCTTATCAAACTTAAAAACGATTATTAATTTTGTAACGCTTGAGAGGCCTCAATGTGATTCTATATATATATTTAGTAGCTTTCCGAAGACAGATTCACTTAGAATAATTTTTATGGTTGAACAGAACTGTGTTTTTGATTACCCGTTAGTAGAGTGCTTATACTGTGAAGATACAGTTAGCTTTTATCAGGCTAATCAGGAAGATAAGATAGGTAATACTCGATCTTTCAAAATTATTCACCAGAATATCCGGAGCTATAATCGCAATTTCGATGAATTTTTAGTATTAATTGAAGATCTTAAAGTAAAATTTAACTGCATCATTCTGACCGAAGCATGGCTTAAAGGCGATAGTGATTTAATACGCATTGATGGCTTCAATGTGTTTAGATCATTTAATAGTATCAATAATAATGATGGTATTGTTGTCTACATTGATAGTGCTCTATCCGTATCATGCACTGAGCTGTGTTTGGGAGGGGTGGCCACCTGCCTTAACCTTGCCTTCGACTGGTTTGACCTTCCTTGCAATCTCTTAGCTGTTTATCGCAGTCCAAATTCTAATCAATCGCTATTTACGAATGCTTTAAATGATTTTTGTGGCGAAAACTTTGAAAACTCTGGCCTTTCAGCAGTGATAGGCGATATTAACTGTGATATCCTTAATCCAACCCCAAATGCGCAATTAGATCGCTACATGGAGGTGATGTATGCAAACGGCTTAATCTCATGTATTGATAAAGTAACCCGGCCTGATAGTAATACTTGTATTGATCATATTTTTTCTAAAATTCCAAACAAAACAAAATTATCATCCTACATCTTAAAATCTGAAATAACAGACCACTACCCCATCTGCTTAAACATAATTTACAATAGTAATAATTATAATAATAATAATAACAATACCAATATGAACCAATCTTATTCAAAAGTATGTTGGAGTAGCATAAAGAATAGTTTGCAGTTTCAGTGTTGGGATGAAATTTTAAATACAACTGATGTTGACATTGCTACAGATTCTTTTATCAGTATTTTGAAAACATCTCTAGAGTCTAATTCAAGTAGTGTACCAATAACTTCAAAAAATAAAAAAATAAAACCGTGGATAACCTCTGGGTTAGTAATATCTATAAGAATGCGCGATAAGCTTAGCAAAAAAGTTCGGGCTCAACCTTTTAATTTCGATCTTAAACAAAGATATATCAGGTACAGGAACTCGCTTCACTCACTAATAAAAAAAGTTAAAAATAACTTTTATAAAAGAAAAATAGATTCTGCAGCTGGCGATCCTAGAAAATTCTGGAAAGTCGTCAATGAGATTTCAGGGCGTCCAGTTAGCAGGGAGGGATTTCCAGTCGGGGCTTTTCGGCACACCATGGGTGGCTCGGCTGCCACAGCACTCGAAACACAACTAAGCAATTCTTTCAACCAATACTTCTCCTCGGTGGGGAAGAGACTGGCAGAGGCTGTGAACCCGACGGGGCCGGCCGGGGTTGACGATGCTGACCATGCCATTCAGTCCGTATTTAGACTACAGCCGATCAGTCCTAAAGAGCTTTATGACGTTCTAAATAGTATTAGAGGCAATTCATCACCCGGTTTGGATAATATACCCACTAAAATGATCAAAAATAATTATAATGAATTAAAACAACCTTTATTGCATATTATAAATCTGAGTATCAAGACAGGGAAATTTCCAACATCATTAAAAACAGCAAAAATCATACCTATCTATAAAGCAGGACCAAAGTCAACAATAAGCAACTATAGGCCAATCTCTCTTCTCACACCTATTAGTAAAATCATTGAAAAATGTGTTAAAGTACAGCTTACAAGATACCTTGTTGAAAAAAATATTATTGCAGACGAACAATATGGATTCATTACCAACAAAAGCACCTCAGATGCTTTGTTTGACCTAACCAAAGAAATAGCTACAAAATTAGGAAATAATAAGAAAGTTTTCATAACATTTTTAGACATTGCAAAAGCATTTGATGCTATTGATAGGGAAAAGCTTTACAAAAAACTAGAAACAATAGGAGTGAGAAACAGAGAATTGGAGTGGTTTACTAGTTATTTTGAAAATAGATCACAAATTGTTTCAATTAATGGAAATTTTAGTGAACTATTACCTATAGAGTACGGAGTGGTCCAAGGTAGTACATTGGGCCCTCTACTATTCTTGATTTATATAAACAATATCAACAAATTGAAAATCAAAGGAAAACTGTTCTTGTTTGCGGATGATACGGCTGTGGTCTCAGAAGGCTGCACGTGGGGTGAGGCATACGAACAGGCATCCTATGATCTTGCCAAAATTAAAAATTGGTTCGACCACAACTCCCTCACGGTTAATGTTAATAAAACAAAATGTCTTCCATTTATTGGTCGACAAGATATTGACTGTGATGGCTGTGTGTTGAGAATGCACACCTGTGGCGATCCTCAGTCGGAGGTATGCGGCTGTGGCATAGTTGAGCGTGTGGATCGGTATAAATATTTAGGAGTCATCCTTGACAACAAATTATGCTGGGTTCCCCATGTACAAGGGCTGAAGAGCCGATTGAGGAAACTGATCTATGCGTTTTCTCGGCTGGGCCAAGTGCTGACGGTGGATCGCTGCAGGACTGTGTACTATGCATACGTGCAGTCTTTATTGCAGTATGGCATTTTGGCTTGGGGTGGGTCGTCGTCGGCGGTTTTGGAGCCTCTGTCAGTCGCCCAAAGGTTGATTATAAAAACCATTTTACAAAAAAATCAACGTTTTCCCACAAATCTACTATTTAATATATTTCCAGTAATGAATGTTAGGCAGATCTACATAAAAACTTTGGTAATTTACATTTTCAATAATAAAGACACTTTCTTCAGAGAAATTCAACACAGTCATTCAACCAGAAACCATATAATGTCACGTTTGTATAATCCTATTATTAGTATCAGTTTACAAAGGCACAATTCATTTTATATTTCCCAATGGCTGTATAGAAATCTTCCTGCAGAAATAGTTGAGGCTGGGGCGGGCCGGGTCACTGTTGTGTTGAAGCACAGAATTACTGAGTGGTTAATGCATGTTGGAAGGCAGGGTGCAGAAAATTTAATTAAATCACCTTATGTTTGAAATTTGTAATTTTTATTTTTGTTCTTTCTTATCAAATACATTTTTTCCTGAATAAAATAGAAAAGCGATGCCGGCTGTTCTGGAATTTGATAAATATTAATTATTTAATTATAAAAACTATATTACAAGTCATTTACCTACTCCTCTTCCACTTAATCTATCTTATCTTCCTCCTTTCTTCTTGTAAATTAAAATTTAATATTACCAATTCTAAAAAAATATTATTGATTCTATTATTAGTTCTTATTACCATTTATGTATCTTATAATAATTATTTCCCAATATATGATTAACACATAAATTCTAAGAACTGCTCCCACACACGGACGTAAAAGTCCAGGTGGGTTCTAATATTCATTTTATAAGTACTGTACTGTGTTGTATTTTGTTTGATACGAGAATAAAGAATAAAGAAAGAAAGAAAGAAATCCTCCAATCCTCCCAAAAAAAGATTGGTGTTCCACATTAATTTAGACATTGAATTTCGGATGTTTTTATCTTGTGGAATATAATTCTACTCAATGAATATAGTGGTAAAGCCTCAATTTAGCCATTAATTGACATCCAAGAAATAATTTTGTACTTTGACTTTTTATGAGATTTATATTCGCAAAGGCTCACTCGATGACGGTTACCTTATTACACCTTAAAGCCTCCTGACAGCCTTAAAGACGGTACCTTAAAGCCGGTTACCATAAAGCCGGTTACCTTAAAGCCTCACCTTATTAGCACTGAATAATTCATAATAAAAGTCCACCAGATAGAAATAGAAGAATTAAAAGATAGAATTTTGTAGCCCATTATCTTAATCAATAATAAAGTGAGTTGATAAGCTTTGGGTAGTCTGCAAGACTGTTTTATTCTGATGTTTTGGAAATTTATTTGATATTCCAATAAAGCCTTCTATATTTAGAAAATATAGAAGTAAATAACAGGATAAAATTAATATTACCAGCTGCTTTTTATTTGTGTTCACTTTTGAGTTTTATTGCTTCTAGCTCCTCCCATTTCTATAATTGGGTGTGACATAACCAATCAAAGCACTCCATAGCTCAGCCTATAAGAGACTGTCATTTTATTTCAGCCAATAATAATAATAACTCTTCATGTAGTGTATAAACTAAGCTTTGAATGTTTTATTTTTAATTTCTTCTGTGGTTGTTAATAATACACGATTACAATTTACGATACAATTTATGTGGTTTTTAATCCTTACGTTGTTAATAATAATTAATTGGTGATTGATTTATAATTAGAATAATAATAAGGTTATTGATTATACATTTTTTTTTGGAAGATGTCTGAGACCTGTGCGTTGGTAATGAGTTGGATGATTGTGATTAATGAGCTGGACCTTCTAGGTGGGTTCAATTGTGGCCTGAAACGTCTTTCAGGTGGGTTCCGAACCTCCGGGAATTGATTTTACAGCAGAGAACAGTGTCGTTTTTGCTGGCCAATCTGATCGGTCACCCTTACAAAGAGAGCCTAGGAGAACGCATCTTATCTCTATCTGATTGAACAGATACCTGCTACGGCTCACGGCTATCACTTCCCGAAATCATTATGGATGCAAATTCTGAATTATGGAATTTCTTCTTTTTTTTTTTTTTTTTTGAGGATGAAGCCCACATAGGTTTGAGACCTCTGCGTGGGTAATGAGTTGGATGATGGTGATTGATGAGTTGGACCTACAGTTTTAGGTGGGTTCCGAACCACCGGGAATGATTATAAATTGGCATTTACTATATTACTTAGATATGTGATTAGTAAAGGCCGCGTACTAACATTTTCATTTAATTTTTATTTATTTTCATTTACCATATAACTTAGATCTGTGAGTAGTAACAGCCGCGTTTAAATACCTGAATCGCATCTGAGTTTTAGTTTTAGCTTGTTTAGGTGTAAATACCGAAACCGATGTAAACTACTATGTTTTTAAAAATTTAAGTTTCTCTATTTGTAATAAAAGTCGCCATGTCAGCATTATTCTTCAGAACAGAGAATCAAACGATTTCAAGTTCAGTCTGTAGCCTGTTGCTTAACATTTAGAAACTAATTTTATTAGTAGGTCCACTTAAATTTGTAAATGGCTCTTTCAAATAAAATTATTGAAGTTTTTGGTATTGTATATTGTAATTTGTAATCAAACAATGTCAAGCTACATCGACGTCTACATTTAAAAATATTCGCAAAATTATTTTATTAGTACAGTAATTTTCGGTTCCTTCAAAATATCATCCAAGTTCTTGTCTGTAGATCGTAATTTGTAAATTGTTATGTAACAGGCCCCAAGTAATATTTTCCGTGTTGAAAACGCATCTACTAAAAAATGAGTAGCACAGCCAACAGAAGTGCAGTTATATGCGCAATGCATTTAAAAGTTGCAGTTGCAACCTGGAGTGCATTCAATGACCTGCTGGTAGTGCATCTTAGGTTTCTCGGTTGAGTAGATAGCAGGTTAATAAATTAAATAGAAGATCTATGGTCTGATTCAGGTTATGCGCTAAACAACCTCTCTTACTTACTCCTCTCTCTCACACTATCTCTCTCTCTCTCTCTCTCACTATCTGTCTCGTTCTCTCTCACTCTCTTTATTAATCACTTATCATGCTCCTCTACCTCTCACCTTGTAAAACTAGAAACCATTCTAATGTAAAACCGACGCTCTTTTTCTGTTCTTCTCCATTTCATTTCTATTTTTTCTTCCACTTGTTTGCTGTAACAAATTCACCTTCAAATCCTTGTTGTTCAATTCACCTTCTTCTTTATTACTCTTTTCAGCTTCTTCGTAAACTTCTACTTGATTGCCCTGTTCTCATTTGAATTATTGCTATATTCTACGTCATCAACTGTATTTTTGTTTTCTAGTGAATATTTTTACTGATTATCAAGTTTTCCAGACCTGTTTTCACTTATCTGTTGCTTTATCTCTCATTTATTTTATACTATCTTGTTCTGTTGATTCTCCTCTTTTTATTTTTGCTTTCTTCTAAAAAAACCTCCACAATAGAGAAAAATAGTTTTCTTCAATTTTGTATTAATTTTAAAGTTTTTCAAAGTTTATTTTGCTGGGTAATTGTATATTCAATGAGAATTCTCCATTCTGTTCCATCCAATTGAGATAACATTAATTTTTGAATACAACTATTCCAAATACAGTTGAGCCTCTGTATAACAAAGTCGATTATCCTGAGAAAAAATTCGCTGTAGAGAGTTATTCGTTATTGAGAGGTTGTATCAAGAATACTGCCACCCCATCTTACAGATCTTATAATTAAATGAAGACACTCACCAATTCATTTCTAGGAAGCATGACTTGAACGTAGTGGAATTTAATCAAAGTATACTCAGTAGCAAAATGTTCTCGTAGGTCCTGTTTGTAACGGTGACCGATTAGATCGGCCAGCAAAAAAGACACTGTCCTCTGCTGTAAAATCACTTCCCGGTGATTCGGAACCCACCTAAAACTGTAGGTCCAACTCGTCAATCACCATCATCCACCTCATTACCCACGCACAGGTCTCAAACCTATGTGGGCTTCATCCTAAAAAAAAAAATTTCAACTGCCTTTACTAAATTTATTTCAATACTTTTTACACACGAAACTATTAGTTTAAACATAACATAATTCTGTAAATAACTTCATATAGAAACTTTCAAAATTTTACTAGTTTTTAATGTTTTACTATAAATGCCGAGCTTTACGAATTGAAATATGTGTCAAAGGCAAATGGTGGAAGGATGGAAAAGTCCAGTAGACCTACATAATGAGTTCTTAAAATTCTAATTTTAGTAACCTGCATTCAATTTCTGACATGTGTTTCAACCTCTACTAACTGTCTACCATCCTATCTTCTAACTACCTGATCTCTCATTATTTATGGTTTTATTGACCTTCCTGTTGAAAATAAACAATTCCTTGAAAATTACATTGTGGGCTTCCTATACACACTACATTTCGTAAGTTAAAGTGAAGAGAAAACATCGTTGATGAGAGGTCCGAAATTCGTTACATAGAGGTATATAAGCAGAAATTTCTAAAATGTCATGGGACAAGGTAAAAATTCGTTATGTAGAGGATTTTGTTATTTGGAGGTTTGTTATATAGAGATTTGACTGTAGTCTATTTTTTATTTTTATTTTTTTTTTTTTGAGGATGAAGCCCACATAGGTCTGAGACCTGTGCGTGGGTAATGAGTTGGATGATGGTGATTGATGAGTTGTCTACAGTTTTAGGTGGGTTCCGAACCACCGGGAAGTGATTTTACAGCAGAGAACAGTGTCTTTTTTGCTGGCCAATATAATCGGTCACCGTTACAAACAGGACCTACGAGAACGCAGCTTACCACTATCTGATTGAACAGATACCTGCTACGGCTCGCGGCTATCACTTCCCCTATTTAATACATACATGAAAAAGCTCACATATTAACAAAAAGTCAATTAAGAGCCTTATTGACTTTTAACTTTAACACTATTCAAACAAAAGAAAAATAAAAAACAAAAAGAAATACATCACTTCACTAGATCAGAAAAACTAAAACAAAAATAATACGATTAGAAGAGACGATATGTGAGGGAAGATGGAAGATACATCAAGGAAAGTACGGTACTGTATAACTGAAAGAGAAAAAAAAACTGGAAGAAGAAAAATATGAACAATGATTTAGTAGAGCTCGGAAAAAAGAATTTAATTATCAATGAAGCGGCATGACATTTGTCGCGATTTTTTTGAATTTAGTTTTATTATTATGGTGATGATAGAGATGTTTACTGATATAATTCACACTTTGTGAGATAAATCTAACATAGTGTTCATTCCAAAAATATAGAGTTTCATTATACCGAGTGATCTTAAAGTCGCGCACATGTAAATAGTAGTTTCGTTGAATAAAGTATGGGGGATTCTGTATGATACAGTCCCATGTAGCAACCTGTAGCAACCCATGTAGTAACCTGTAGTACCGACAACAAATCTAGATCATTGAAATGGATACTAGCTACATCAAGTTTGTAGTATTGTTGAGTTTACTGATTTGTTTAAAAGTCGTTTTCTCACGAGCAGAAAATCCTGGATAAAATTTCAGTAATGAGCAAGGCAGATATTTGGAGCATTTTTTGTGAAAATTCAAATAATTAGTCTATGCTGTACTAATATTATTTATCAATGTTATTGAAATATATCTGCTTTTCTAAATTACTTCAGACTCGATAACCTTCTGGTGTGCGTGACTTACTTAATGATCATCTTGTAGAATATTGTTACGGGTTCTATGTCTAAAATAACGCTGGCAACACTTAATTTTATCACTCGCACTTTATTTACACAAATAATCACAACACTCACTGATCGGTAATGTCTTACAGAGAAAATAAGCAATTAAAAACAGATAAATCGATATTGTTCAACTAACAAAGAGATTTCAATATAAAATGTACAAAGCTCAATCACTAAAAGTTAAAAAGGCCGATTTAATGTTAAATAATAACTGTACAATAAACTGTACAATAATATTCAAAAAGAAACGTCGAAAAAGAACAATTAACTTACGTAGCACTAGTCCGTCCGTAATACAATAAAAACTATTTAGTAGCTCACTGTTATGAATTAAATAGGAAAGAGAATTATCACTATAAGCACAGAGAAAGAATTATCACTATACATAGACACAATATATAGAACTGACACAACTTGTTTATCACGACGAATTTCAAACAAGACTGAACTAATTTACAAAAGTCTCCCTCTATTTATATAATTTTTCATAATTGAGATATCTCTCGATTTTTCTATCAACTTCTACTGATTTCTAAAATAAACAATGAAAGACCTTCACGCCTTCCACAATATTCGATAAGACTCCATTAATTTCTAATCAAACAACTAGAACATTCTACAAATTACCAAGTAAACACCATAAAAGTGTCAAAAGCAGAGTAATTAATTGCTTAGAAGTAAACATTTACATAGCAGATAACACCGAGAACCACTTCTTTCTCTCAATTCTCACTACAATATAATCATTCCTATTTCCTAGGCTAAGGTTCAAGTAGTGTTCCACTAGTATGCAACGAACCCATAAGACCTTGGTCTTATGTGTTCGCTGCTAGTATGATTCTAAGATAATCACGTCAATTTGGATTAAATAATTTAAATCATGAAAAATAAAAATATTGTGATCTAAAAAACCGCATATGTTGAAGCATGTTCTTAAATGTTACTTGATGTGAACTAGTTTTAAATTTTTTGTGCGCTTTCAATGGGGCAGAACATCTAGGATATTGTATGGATAGATAGGATTGGAAAAATAGATATAAAAATTCCAAAAACTTGGAATTTTCAAGGCGATTTCTCAAAAAGAAAACATCATTTACTCTTATTTTGGATCCATTTATTCTCTAATGAACAATAGGCACTAGAAAAGTTAGGAAATTGATTTTAAACATAGGAACTTGAATTTCGAATTCCCATTTTTTTCGTACAACAGTGCTCCTTATAATACGCTCACCCATACAGAATTGATTCAATCTTTAATGTTATTCATTTATTTATTCATGTTTAATCCCTTTATTTGTCTTATTTCTTTCAAACATTATTTATCGTTCTCTTTATTTTGCCCTCTTCTTGTCTCACAACACAATCCAGTTCTTCATGATGTCCTTTTTCAGAGTTCTAGTTATTGTATTCACGCTAAACAAATGAGCGAAGCTCTCAGCCAATCAGAGAGGCCGACACATATATTCACTGACGCCACAGTTCCGCCATCAAAAACCTGGATTCAAGCCAAGACCCATCCAACAATATAAATTCATATAAATATATATATAGATAGATAAATTCATATAGACGTCTAACAGGTTGATAGATTCGCAACCTATATACGCCACTTTATAGATGTATATACTAGGGGCCGGCTTCGTAGATATACAGGTGCATACATGCAAAATTCTCTATATATATATATATCGATTTTTACAGTCTTGTAGAATGTATTATATAGATATAGAAATGCAGCACTGATAGGTTCGCAACCTACATATATATACAACTATATAGATATATATACTGGGCGCCGACTAGATGTACAAGTGCATACATGGTGCAGAATGTACTGTATATAGATATATAATTGAGCATACTTGTTGAATGTATATACAGATATAGGAATGCACTTATTGCTATAACAACCTATATATAGATATACAGTATACTAGACACCGACTAGCTAGATATGCAGGTGCATATAAGTAATACAGAATGTAGAGTATAAATAGATATATAACTCTTGTTGTCTTCTTGTTGAATATATATAGATATGGGAATGCAGCACCTGTTGCTATAAAGGTTAGCAGTAAACAAGTTGGCTCACACTTTTGCCTACTAGTGCCTAATCCAGCCAGTGGTCGGTTTATTGAGGTGTGGGGGGGAAGTTGGAAGGAGGGGGGAAGTAAAGTTATGATGGAAAAGTGGTTCAGACACTTGTTTTGTGTTTTGTTGAAGCAGATTTCAGTTGCTGGTATTATGGTGCGTGGGCATTTACACTGGCTGATTAATTCGACGTTAATCGTATACAAAGCTGGCTAATTAGCATTGCTGTATTCTTGTGGAGATCTCTCTTGTTGGAAGTAGTTTAGTGGCGCTAGATTGGTGTAAATGGGATGTTATTTATTGCGTTAGAGTGGAGTAAGAGTTAGAGTTGGAGGAGATTTGGAGTAGAGCTAGAGTAGTCCAGCTAAAATAGTTGGAAGTGTAGGGGGGTCTAGACTGCTCTACGAGAGTGATCGTTAGAGTAGTCTAGAGTAGAGTAAGAGTTAGAGAAAAGTTGGAGTAGAGTTGTAGGAGATTTGGAGTAGAGTTAAAGTAGTTGGAAGTGTAGGGAGAGTCTAAACTGCTCTACGAGAGTGATCGTTAGAGTAGTCTAGAGTAGAGTAAGAGTTAGAGAAAAGTTGGAGTAGAGTTAGAGTAAAGTAGGAGGAGAGTAAGAGTAGTCTAGCTAAATTAGTTGGAAGTGTAGGGAGAGTCTAGACTGCTCTACGAGAGAGATCTACAGCAATAGTAGTACACATTTTGAGATTTGTAGAGTTGCATCCAGGAACTCAAAGTGTATAATATCAACATTTTCTCTCGATTTAATCGAACTTAAGATTGTAATTCAATCATTTCTGCAAATCTAATTCACAAGTTATCTGTGTAGAGTTTCTTCAAACATTACAGTAACACTGATAATATCCATATCAATAATACAGTAGATAAAATGTGTACTTTCGGCAGGAGAAATACAGGTACTTCCCGCTTCTCATGTCTTGTTATTACCGATCTGTCATAATCAATTTTTAATGATACAATAAATTGAATTTGTTTATATAGTTTCGATCAAAAATTCCCAACACTAACAATACACCAGCACAGACTCTAACATCATAAGAAGGATTTAAAAAAAAATATTAATTCATTCATTTAACTAACATACAATCAATATGAATACAACAGGCTATTGCCTAAAACTGCTTCTTTTTAAATTTCAAATTGGAATTTAAATCTTAGGTTAGGTCCGTTTCACTAAAAATTTCACCTTAAAGTACAATAATTCACGAGTCTTTTTCAGAAACATAAATTAATTTTGATTTTACTTTTAACAAGACACCATTACAGAACAAAATAGATTAATATAATTTTGAATTTTGAAATATTTCTGAGCCTAAAATCTACGCTAGTTACCATAGTTACATAATATTATGTTTGAGATAGAATATAACTGCTGTTTCATCTATTTATTTCTTTGGTTACAATTTATTATTGAAATAAATTTAGAACTTATATAAAGTAGGCCTTATAAAACTGTACTTTACAACTCATTTTAATCATATTGAGTGATAGTATTCTAGAATTGAATTGATTTACTATTAATTGATGAATTGAATGATTGAATTTGTTTTTTGATGTCGGAAAATTTTAACTAATTATTTTTAGATTGTTTCAATTGTAAAAAAATTCGTATGGCTTTTCGTGGTGAGGAGACCCTTACGGGTAGTTCCACCTCGCCCTTTTTTTTTTAACGACTGCTTTTTTTTATATGCAGCCGGGACCGACGGCTTAACGTGTCCTCCGAAACACGGGAGTGGCTCGAGAAAAATATCTTGCACTCAACTGGGATCGAACCCAGGACCTTTGGCTTATCAGACCAGCGATAAGCCAACTCGTTATAAAGCTGTATGCAAAATTTCAAAATTATACATTCAGAGGTGTTCGAATAAAAAATTATACATGAAAAAAAAACAAAATGGCGGCTGTGTGAGTAACTGGGGACTTTAGAAAAAATTTATTACGATATTTACTTTCGTTAGTTGTCCAGAAACACTGCCTAGAAGTATTGGTAGAGAGTTCCGAAACACCCTGTATATGTAGATTGCAAATATAGAGGAAATAATTCAACAGCTCAATTACTAATGAGGTTCCAAGCTTCATTAGAACCACCTGGGCAAATACTTGATAACCTTTAATCCACTTCTCAATAAAAGCAATTAGTAAAAATCTGATATTTCCATTGTAACTCCTTCACTGCTTAGACATGTGACATGATATGGGAGACAAATAACACCAAAGATACGAAATATAATGCCATTTTTCATTCATTTTTTTCTACAAATCCGGCTGTGGATAAAAAAGAACGCAGGTAATTACAGCGACTTAGAACAACAACTGGTTTTTTCGAAGCGTCTCCACACGATAAACGGATGACTGGAACGTCTTAGCTATTCATCTTTCAGCTTATACGGGATAAATAAATAATAATGAAGAGCAACTTTCTAAACTGAAAAGAAAAAAATAAGTCGAGTCGGATGATAAAGAGAGGGGAAGAAGAGAAAGAGAAGCACTGAGGAGAAGAATAACATGTGAGAAGATTTCCGAACTTGTATACAGCAAGAGAGGCAGATAAGAGCTTCTTTAGCTACATTAACTTACATAAGAAAGAACTAAATATGTCAGAAACAAATGAAAAAACGACGAGCACAGCATTATATCATCCGAGTAATCCCTGGTCTCTTCGATCTGAGAATAATGTAAATGTCAAAATCATCGATAGCTTTTCGATATTACTAAGTAGTGGCTAACAGGGATTGTTTTCTCACCGGTTATGTATTATATAGTTATATTTGTTTTGTGGGACTACAGTGTCTGTGTACCACAATAGATTTTTTGACCTTGATCGCAGAGTAGAACTTGAGTGCCTAATTGGAAACTTTTCAATTGAATATTTTACGAGACATTTTCCTTGTATTCTGATTATTGATATTTTTGAGTTGGAAAGAATCAGTAATTGTATTTGAAGTGAAATTCCTAGTTCAACTTGGACATAACCTTAAATTCGGATTTTTTATTTAAACATTTGTAAAGAAAGCAGTAGTGGGCTATGCCTGTTGTATCTTAACATGATTGTATTTTGTGCTATAAATAAATGAATTAATGCAAAAATTCAGAGCTCAAGTCTGTAAGAATTATTGTCATTTTTAATTGTCATGAAACACACGGTGTATGTTTTGGTGTTAAAACCTTTCAAAATGAATAAAATCTATTAAGAATATAATAATATTGAGATAGTTGAATAATGATTCTAATAATTCACAATGAAATGATTCTAATTCATCTTTTTTCTCAACTTCAGAATCAGCTGTTGATCGAATTACAGTGTAGCCAGATTGTGCCCGTTCGGTGGACGAAAATTAACTAATAGATCTTTGTGCAACAGAAATAAACCCGTTACACTTACGACGGTTAGTTAACTGACATTAAATTCCTTATTTAATTGGATTTCTTGCAACCGGTCGATAGTCTTTCAAATCTATTGGATGAATTTGACAAAAATAAACTAATACAACGAAGTTTCCAAAAGCCTGACGAGTTTTTTAATGAAATTATAAATAAAAAATTATTATAATTTTCAATATAATTATCATTATTATTATTATTATTATTATTATTATTATTATTATTACTATTATTATTATTACTATTTTTATTATTATTATTATTATTATTATTATTATTATTATTTTCGTGATTGGTCACTTAGTACCGCGATTCAACAATTTAGACTTTTTTAGTCTTTGATGATAATGCTTTGATGAGAACGCTTTTCCGTTTTTGTTCAGACAAGTTCATTGTTCTTCTTGTTCTCATCTCCTCCAAAAACTCTCGTGAAGTATCAGTCTTGAGTCTGAAGCAGTTCTTATTCTGAATTTCTTCAAACCGTATGTTGAGTGATCTAAGGTCCTTGTGGAAGCCATCAAACCTTGCTAGGTGGATTATTTTTCTTTGAATCAAAATATTTGAAAATCTTTTGTGTAAGTCGGGAGGGGTCCATTCTTTAGAGATGTCCATAGAATTTTAGTCTTCTTTTCTTGATTTCTGAGTAGATGGGATTCACGTTTTTGTAGATTTCTTCAGAACTTTTAAGGCGGTATCCATCTTGTGTAAGTTTTAGTCTGTAGATCTTTTGAAGAATTCTTTTTTAAATTTTAGTAATTTCATAAAATATTTATATTATTATTATTATTATAATTATTGTTAGTATCATTATTATTTTTTTTTCTTATTATTATTATCATCAGTTGTACCGATAAGTCTATGCACTGCTTTATTTTTTTTATTTCTATAATCATCATGATGCATCCCGATTCCCCCCCCCCCAATAAAACCACCTCGGCAGCTCTTGAAAAAGTCTCAACATAATTATATTTTATAATCGACCCCTAAACTTAAAAATCAATAGCAATCCCACTTGGACTATAAGGAGCTATATTCCAAGCTTCAAGAGTCTAGAATCTTTCTTTCAAGCGCTAGGGCACGGACGGACGGACAACGGTACGATTTCAATAATGCGCCGTCCAATCAGCGCATTATTAGAATCAATTGATAAAATTGAAGAATATGCTTGTGTATTTTGTACAAACACAAGATGTACTAAGTCTTCTACAAAAATTCTCTTGTTATAAGTTTGGCCGCTTAGCGCAGTTGGTTGGGGCGTCGCAACTTCAGTTTGCTGGCGTTTAATCGGTCGTGGGTTCTAATCCCGCTCCTCCTTCTTGCATTTATGTGTAATCATTCACCTCATTACCCACGCACAAGTCTCGGACTCATGTGGGCATCATCAGCAATAAAAAAAGAATTTTTTCCCCAAAATGAATATTATCATTTTTTTTGTAGTGATACACTCGGAGGACTTCAATCACAGAGATGAGAATAAATGCTGTAAAGCACTGATTATTGCTGATGATGCCCACATGAGTCCGAGACTTGTGCGTGGGTAATGAGGTGAATGATTAGACATAAATGCCTGACGGTGGAGCGGGATTCGAACCCACGACCACTTAAACGACAGCAAGCTGAAGTTGCGACGCCCCAACCAACTGAGCTAAGCGGCCCGCCTTGAAACTATATATGATATTCATTGGATGATTAGATTAATAGAGATGATTGGATTTTTATCTGACAGTAATTGAAGTTATTTCAATTTCTCTCAGGCTGCATGGGGTTTCGTTCAACACATTATTTGAAGCTCAATCAATTTCTTTCACTTTCCACTCCTTGATCAACATAGATCAACATAGCTCAATAGATTGAAATTGTTAGGATATTTCTGAGTCAAATATTCAGACCAGAGCTTGGATTTTATTGTTTGTGATTATAGACTCGATGAGTTGAAATATCATTGAATTTTGAAAGTTTTAAAAATTTGGAAGGAAGAATTGTCATACAGCAACTCCCTTCAAAATCAAATATCTCTTGGAAAACCTAGAACGTCTATTTCGAATTTTCCAAACCCATTTCCATTTTATTCAAGATTTACGCATCAAAAACATTTGAACCTGGATCTAAGATATTGTTACATAAAAGTTTGATCAAAAACAATAGAAGTGGATAACAATAACTCGAAGTGCGTAATAAAAAAGCGGTCACTGCATGTACAACAACAAATTAAAAATGCAATTAGAACTGAACCGAACAATTTTCCTATGCGGAAGGAAGGTTTTCTGACAAGAGTAGGAGAGGAAGAGTGAGAGGGAGTGAGAGAGGTTGAGAGTAAGTGAGAGTCAAGAGGAAAGGTGAGAAAGAAAATCAAAACTACTCACATCACACTCCGAAAGGGGCGTATGAAGAAAATCAGGTCTGAAACATTGCAGTGGACTCCCAGAATTTGCATAATAGCCATTGTTAATGCTCTTTGAAGGCGAAAGAATTGTGTAAAAAAATAATAACAACAGAGTCTAATGATGATTTTAATGATAATAATGAGTACGATGATGTTGTTATACGGAGCGCATGACTATTACTAATTAATATACGCTGAAAACAATAGCATTGTACTATTAATTTTTCTCAGTTTTAATGATTGAGGGTCTCTCTCTGAGGAGTGGAGTGAAGTGTACATGCATCGTTACACAAACACAAAAGACTACTGTTTTAGTTGTTGAAGATATCCCAAACACTCCATGTAGTCGGTTACGGGTCCGATTGGAATGTGTGTGTGTGTGTGTGTGTGTGTGTGTGTGTAGAACTGGGCGAGTGGTCATCTAACGTATGGGAGCCTGATTGTGGGACAGGAATTAGATCAGCAGTTTTATGGCATCAGCTTGGTGACAAATTATCTGAGGAATGAGAGGATTCAGCAATTTATAGACTAGCATAGTTATAGAATTCATAGCTTAGAATCAGAAATCTCTTCCAAGAAAATTACAAAATATGAGTTGATAGCATTGGTTTAAAATTTAAAAAATCTTTTTTTGTAGATTACGTCTTGGAGACTCCAGTTGAGGAGTATAAGACAAGTCAGATCAACAATATTATACACTAGATACCATAATTACTATATCAATTAGTTGATGGGATGAGGCTTAATTTTAATGTGAAAGGTCCTTTTATTCACTATGAAAAGCTTTATCTACTAAATATTTTTTCAATTTTTTTTATTAATCTATATTTTCAAGACTCATTACAAACTGCGGCAGCTTGTTGTAGAGTTTCCTAGCAATATAACTAGGTTTTTGTTTGAATAAGCTCATGTGTTAAGAGTTTAAGCATGCAGATTTTTATATAAGTAGATGAAGATAACTCGGTAGAGTAGTGGGATTGTTCTCCTCTAATAATATTCTTATTGTATAGTATTTTTAACAGATAATAAACTCCGAATTCTCGTTTTTATTCCACTGCATCATATTATTCTTTTTTTGTAGATTAAGTCTTGGAGACTCCAAAGAAACTCTTGTATACTATAAAAAGCTTTATCAACTAAATATTTTTCAATTGGTTTTTTAAATATTTCTACATTTTCAAAACTCTTAAAAAACAGCGGTAGCTTGTTGTAGAGTTTCCTACCAATATAACTAGGTTTTGGTTTGAATAAGCTACTATTGTGACTCACCAAGTGATAATCTCCTCGGCTTCTTGTATTATAATCGTGTACGTCAAGATTTTGGTTAATATAATTATTTTTTACATATAAAGTACCTTCATACACATATAAGCAGGGTACAGTCAGGAGACCAAGTCTCTTGAACAATGGCCTACATGAATCTAATCTATTTACTCATTCTATACACCTAACCAAATCTGTGCGTGACAGTTAAGCACCCTAACTACTAGCTTCTGGTTTATTCAGTAAGGTAAGTATTTATTGAATATTTACCAAATAAGTAATGATTTAGAAGATAAGAATAGTAAACTGCGCATGCGTGGAGTGGATTTCTAATAGAAGCACGGAGCTTCTTGAAATTGCATTCACTCAACTACCGTATCTAGCGAGCAATGAAACTGGTTTATTTTTCCATTATGATATTCCAGACATAACAGGTATCCTCTTCTTCAATGCTCAGGTGGTAGATTTATTGGTCGACGCCTGTTGTATTAGGACTTTGTACATCTAGAAGGCACATTTCTCTCTGTTCGATTTTAAAACCCTTTTATTAATGCAAAGTAGCCTATGTGTTTTCATTGAAACGAACTTTGTATTTCTCGGTTCAAAGAGTTTTAGTGAAAAAAATTTTTTTCCTACAGTGACCCGGAAATTGTCTATTTTTGCACTAACTTTAGCACGCAAAATAGTCTATTTCTGCACCAGTACGGGAAAGTAAATTCCAGTGCGCGAAAGAACTTTTCCTCACTCCAGATTTGCAACAACACAAAATAGTGAGCATGTAATACGCAGGTTCTCTATTCTGTATTAAAAAATAGGTTGGCTACTCTGCTTCAGCTACGAAATACAGTAAGCTGCAGTTGTTGAAATCGATTTGATTCGAAGATAGGTTATGTGAGGAATTGTCAGGTTATGTTTGTCCTGTTCCTTCTGTGCAGAAAACCCCCACTTTGCACTCTGGTTACAAATAGCTAACTTTTTATTGCGGATGATGCCCACATGAGTCTGGAGACTTGTGTGTGGGTAATGAAGTGAATGGGTGAATGATGAGAAACAAAAATGGCTGAATGAGATTCGAACCGAAGGCTGCAGGAAACGAAGCCAGCCAGAGCCCCTATCTTATCACAGACAAGCGCTCAAACAACTGCGCTACCAGAGCTACCAAAATAAAATAGGTTTTCGTCATATTCACCACTTTACCGAGCATTGAATTGAGAAGGGAAACGTCTGTTTACAGAAAGAACAGCTGAGTTTCTTTCCGCATCCTTTTTCAGTGCGGTAATGGATATTACCGCATTTTAGCTGATTCACAATTTGGAAAAACAGCTGATCTTAGAAGAATTTTTAGTAATTTACCTATGTGATGGATTTTGAGGTTATGTTTGATGATGCTTGTTTTACTTGCTCAAAGTTCATTTTTTTATATTTTAAACTAGTATGACGAAAAATATCGTACGTAACTCGTCTGGGATGTTTACTGTACTCGTATGATAATAATTTGTTAACTTATCATACTCGTACAGTAAACACTATTTCCCGCACTTTTAACATAATATACTATAATATTAATATCCAAAACTTTGAGGTAAGTTCACAAACATGCTTTAAAGTCTTGGATAGTAAAGATAGTCAAAATTTGTGAAGGAAGCAGTTCTGTGCTTAAAAAGCGTGTTCATCTTCGATTTTAATTCTAATTTTGTCCAAATAATAATAAATATGTCCTCTATCACAAGAATTATTTCTGGTAACCCTGATTACTGATTACGTATATCCTTTAGAATGTAACAAGTACATTCAAGTAGTGATTTCTAGAAAGAACAGGTGCACCATATTATTGAACCAGTATTGTAATGCTCCTTTGATAATACTAGTAACTTGGTCATCGACAGAACTGAAACCGGTATTGTATCAAAGTAATAATAACTCCAATTATTATCAATCTTGTGCATTGTAATTTGCCAGGTCGATATATATCGCGAGAGAAAGGAGTAGAAGGAAGAAAGAGAGGGTGTGAGAGAGAAAAGGAAGTTGTGTCATGGGTAGTAGAAGCATTCTTATTGGTTGAGCATTCATGCTTTTGTAGGCCGCTTGCTTGCGTATTATTAGCCAGTATGTAACAATCTAGCATATGCTTAAATAGCCTGGGGTCAGATTTCGTTGCTTTTAAGCTTGTGGGCCTCCGATGTAGGGGGGGCTCTGGGGGCAGGAAACAATTTCCGCTGGAGAATAGAAATAAATGTCCAAGGAAAGATTGCGAGGATGTAATTCAACCTGACCTGATTGATTTTAAATGGAGTTGAAGTGTATTTTCCATTTAGGAATTCAGAAATTAATAATTGATCTTTAGAGCCGTAAAAGTAGACATATGTGAGCGATTGGGAAGTGATAGCCGAGTGCCGTAGCAGGTAACTGTTCAGAGATAAGCTACGAAACACCTGGGCCATCTTTGTAACGGTGACCAATTAGGTGGGTCAGCAAAAAAGACTGTTCTCTGCTGTAAAATAACTTCATGATGAACACACCTAAAAAACTTTAGGTCCAACTCATCAATCACCATCATCCAATTTATTACCCACGCACTGGTCTCAGACCAGTGGGATAAGGTGAGAACCAACTATACCTTAGGTGACAATTTTTCCCCCAATTCATATTCACACCATACCAACTCCCATGATGCATCTGTCTCAGTACACTCTTTTCAAGTGTCCAACATAAAACTGTCCCCGCATAGCCGCGGGTAATCTTTTGTAACAACGGTTGAGGGTTTCCTATGGCAGGAAACAATTTTCACGAAAGAATGGGTCCCAGTTGCACAACAGCCTCTTCAATCTTGCGGTGTTTGATCAGTGGATGACAAAGATCTCATGTTTGTGTAAGCAACTTGACATGCAGGTTGGCCAACGTTGTCTTACTATTATCATTTGTTGACCCTTGTATACATACACATATATACAGATATATTGTTGCAACCGGTGTTGAAAGATAGTGTACGTACACTGTATACATAGATATAGTGTTTATTGTTCGACCCAGTGTTTAAATGTACATGCACAACGTATATATAGATAATGGTTATTGTTTGACCCGGGGTGGAAAGATGAATGGACAGGAAACTTTTCTATAGAACTGCCCTTTCGTGAAGGGTGCATACTATCAAGTTTTTTGATACTGCGACTCAGTTGCTTGAGCGGGTTGCTTGCGGCGGGTGTGTTAGTGACTTGAAGAAAAAGTTCATGATTTGAGTAGTGTAATACGTGCGGAGTTGAGGAATTGAGCGTATTTTTTATGGATTAAATGTGGTAAGTTGTATTTCACTACTAACTCATTATCGGTTATTTTTATGTGTTATTTGCTTGAAAGATATCTATAATGAATAATTAGACGAAATTGTCACAACCACATTTATTAAAAAATATTGAAAAACTAGTTTCGGTTGTTATACCATTATCAATCTCAATCAAACCTAATGATAATAATGGTATAACAACCAAAACTAATTTCTCAATATTTTTTAATAAATGTGGTTGTGACAATTTCGTCTTATTATACATTATGGATACCTTCCACAATATCGCCATTGCCACTAATATCCCTCTAAACTTTTATGTCCAGGTGGAAATTATTTTTTTTGCTGTTAATTTGATTTAAAGCAGCAACCTGTATCAGAGGGACTATAAAAAAATGAATCCAACTAATTTATTGGGAAGTGATAGCCGCGAGCCGTAGCAGGTATCTGTTCAATCAGATAGATAAGCTGGGTTCTCGTAGGTCCTGTTTGTAACGGTGACCGATTAGATTGGCCAGCAAAAAGACACTGTTCTCTGCTGAAAAACACTTCCCGGTGGTTCGGAACCCACCTAAAACTGTAGGTCCAACTCATCAATCACCATCATCCAACTCATTACCCACGCACAGGTCTCAGACCTATGTGGGCTTCATCCTCAAAAAAAAAATTAACGACTAGTTTATTGATATTCGATGACGGGTTTATGTCTATTTGGGAATTACATTACCTGTTAAGGGATAGTGAGTCTATCATGGTATCTTTTTATTCTAATGTCAGTATTGAATTCCCGTCGAAATCAACTAGACGTTTATAGGTATGCTTAGTCCTTATTTTACAATGCACAGCAAGAATGCTAATTACCCTTATATACCTGTTGAAGAGATCTCACCTGACAATCGAATCACCTCGGATAAAATACTCAGATATAATAGTTCTGGCTTTTGTTCAAACGTCGTAGCTAATCACTTACATGCATCAGCTTGATAATCCAAAATATATAGAACATTTTCCAATATATAGATATATATATTTTCAGTGTTTTTCTGTACTGAAATCAACCTGACATCTTTCTTTGTTCAATTTTTTGCGTAAGAAAAAAACCGGTAACAAGAGTCCATTGTTGAAACTTGTTTTGAATCGTAGGAAAACCGCAATAAAGTATGAAAATATCTCGATTATAATCGAATAATTATGCTTCGGTTATCCGCTGCTGCAGCCGGAGTAATTATTAATAATGACCGTCTATGAAATATGAAGGCAGACTTTTGTATCACGGCTAGCAACAATTTATACAAGAATTATAATAAGTTTAGACGAGAGTTTGCTGCATTTTTCTAACTTGTTGTCCATCGACATTGCTTGACAGCAATTGACAACGAATTCATTCAGTTGTTGATTTCAAGTCGAAATAATTACGCTTACATAGCTTACTATTCATTGCTTGAAAGAATTGGATCAAGGGAATTTCAATAGTTGAGAAAACAGCAACTTTAAGGTTTTTTGAAAAGTGGTAAAAATTGAATATAAATCACTTGGATAAGTGGTACAAAGGGAAATTTCCTGTTAGTCATTATGGTCTTGCTTGGATCTTTAATTGACAGTGATTGGACGAGCTTGGTGCCAGGGCTATTGTGGTGTTTAGTCACGAGTGCTAGGGACTGCGCTTGGAAGGGTGACCAGCTGCGATAACATGACTACATAAGCTTTATTATCATTTACCTGGTGGTTTAGAACCCACCTAAATCTGCATGTTCACCTCATAACATTATTCACTTCATTAACCACGCACAAGTACGAAATTAAGATAACGGAATACGCCAATGTGTTTTCAAAAGCACTTATTTATATTTAAAAACACCCAACATTAAACATTTTAAAAAAATCAACATTAAACATTTATTAGTACAGAATCTGTCTTCCCACCAGCATAGTGACATTAAGTAAGAATTACCACTGAAATAATTTGACAAGATGTTTTATACTCTGAAGAAAGTCTACTACGCTATTGTACTATTCTATATAGTTATACATAGTTATAGCTATAGTCTACTACGCTATTGTTCTATATCAATAATATAACTTGAAACTCTTCTGTGCTTCATCAAGAAAAAATAAAATTGAGGTTTGTGAAATTGTTAGATTGCTATTAAAACGTTCTGTGTTTTGTGCTACTTTATAATGTAACATTTTAGTGGCCTAAACCACTGGGCTTTGGGCTTGGGTGCATGAATTGTTTGTTTGATAAAACAGAAACGCCAGGTCTTGATCGGGAATCGAACCCGAGACTGTCAGTGTACCAGGCTAGTGATCTAACCGCTTCACCATACTGTGTATTGAAATAGATGAGTTTTATAGAATAAAGCTGATAGGACATGAAAACATTGGTTGCAGTTATTTCTACAATGATGCAAATATTATGAGATATTTTGATACAAATATAAAAAATTGCTTTAAAAATATTATTTTTATTTAAGCTTATAATAATAGATTAGTGTCCGGATTTATTACTGATTAATTGACGCTTTTAAAATTAACAAACAAATATTATCAAATCCCTGTGATTCCTCCCAAATGTGAACAATATTATTTCATCATGAAAATCACCTCAGATCTTACTTTCTAATAGTGAAAGCATATAAGGTAAGCTCTACGTTTCAAACTCATTATGAAATATTCTGACCAATCTTGAGCTAGTATTGCTTCCAACCAATCAAAAGATAGCTACGCCCACTGGGCCCGCCTCCAAACTCGTCGAGCAATCTCATTGGCTGCTGAATAACTCCCAATATTTTTGGCCAATCGGGGTTCACTATCGATCCTAGTTTACCTTTTCTGCAGTATATGTTGGTATATTGAATGTAAAGGAGTGAAGACCGTTCATGTCGTTAACGGATGGCAACAATCAAAATAAGATAAGCATTTTTTAGTTGTGTCTTTCAGGGCTAGGAGGACCAATGATCAACGAGAATAACAATTTATTATGATACCTTCAGAAGTGGGAAAGCAACTGTATTTTACTCTTCATGTTAATTCAAGGAATAAGCATGTAGAAGTAAGAAATCGAAGAAATAATCTAATGAAATATAAAATAAATAATATAATATAAAATAAAACTCTGTTAAAAAACCGGACCAACAGACCTTGAATTACTGTCAATGCTAATATTTAGGGTTGGGCCATGTTTTCAGTACTGTACAAAATTACTGTAATTTTTTTTTTTTGATTGAAGTGATTGTAATTTGGAAATATTGTTAAACTGTCAAACATCAAATCAAATTGGAAGAAGAAATCGAAAATAATTTACATTGATCTACTGAACTTGACCTTCAGAGTGAATGTCAGGGGAGCTAGGTCATGAAATTACGTTACTATTTCATATTCTCACATCGTGAAAGGAACGATCAAAATAGAGTTAAAGATACAATAGAATAAAAGAGAATGGATGTTGTTATTGACTTATTGAATATGAGCTTAAATCAAATCAATGTTAGGAGAACTATTAACTAACTGTAGACTTTGCTAACTGTATCTATGAGTTGGGTTTTGGGAGGATAGGAAATCAATTTTTGTATTGGTTCACTGACCTTCATTCAATGTCAATGTCAAGCGAATTCAGGTCATGCTTCTCTGTCGTATCAACTGTCATTAATTTTGCCTATCATAATATTATATCCTTATTTTTTGTCTTAATTTTATCATAACTAAGCAATTTCGCTTGCAATCTCAAGTATCAATAATGATAGTTTTTAATATGATATAAAACAGTTCCCAGACCCGTAAATAGTTGAATTCGCTATCAAAACAAATTTAAGTACGAGTTAATTTCTGGGAGTGCTTGTTCAGATTAATATTTATTTCACTGTACTTCAAGTAATTAGATAGATAGTTTATTCTCAAAAAAATTAATTTACAACAAAAGAACATTTCAATGTCTTACAACTATTTCCATCACTTTTAATCATTTAATACTCTCAAAGGCAATTTTGAGTATTATTTGAACCTATGAGAAACTACAATAATTCCCACATTATGAATAGTGGGTAGGAATTATGGATATGGGTAGTGAGTATTATGACTTTAGCACATTTCCCCCCCCCCCCCCCCCCCCCAACTATTATGAATTATATGAAAGTCTCACATTCACTCATGTTTTCAATAAAATTAAATCTAGTTGCTGTCCCCCTCGTTACTGGTGATTGGAAGGGTGAAGCTAGATTCTTGAGAACTATAGCAACTAGTCAACACTAACGCTATTAGAAAAATAATGAAGACTTACCGTCCCCAACAGGAGGCGGCTTGAAACCTGATTGGTATGATTTACAGTATTTCCCTTATAGCTTTCTATTTTATCTCAAAAGTAATGAGAAGGATACCCATGTTTTCCTATCATTAATTTTTAATTCAGATCGTAGGGTAGGTTGTTAAAAGGTTGTGGAAAACTTATAATGTGTTAAGTGTTATCAACTACTAAGGTTTAGGATTATTTCAAATATTTTACGACTTTTCATGTATGACTTATTTTCCCACTGATGAGAGGAAAACGTGGTCTTGTTTAGTCTTTCAAGGTGATTACAATTAAACAGTAATAAACAGAATTGAGTTGACAAGCTGTACACATGCATGTACTGATTGTTTTTAACACGTTACCTGGTAGATTGATAATGGAGGAATGAAAAGTAATGAAACACTAAAAATATAGTTTATATCACAAATTTTGTTCTAGGAAAACCGTGAACATTTGGTATTAACATCTTCAGAGATTGCACTAGTTAACTCGGTCGGTCAATCAATCAATCATTTTTATTCAGAACATACATGATCATGTACATGCATACGTCATCATCATATTTATAATAAGTACAAACATGTACTAAAAATATGTTCTTAAGCATAAAAAACTAAAATAAAATTCAATAAAACGTTACATACACAAATTTTGTCGTCTGCTGCTCCTTTTGTTTTTTGCTTTGAGGATGAAGCCCACATAGGTCTGAGACCTGTGCGTGGGTAATGAGTTGGATGATGGTGATTGATGAGTTGGACCTACAGTTACAGATACCTGCTACGGCTCGTGGCTATCACTTCCTTCCATCCTTCAAACATTAATATTTATGGTAGTGGTATGAAAGTCAAAATTCAATTTTCTCAATAAATTCGTTCAAGTTGTAGCATGATAATTCTATTAAATATTTTTTTAACATTCCTTTGAACTTTAAACTATTACATGCATTCCTTATGCAACCTGGTAGATAACTAATGAATTTTATTCCCATATACGTTGGACTTTGTTTAAATTTTTCTTTATTGTGTTTTTTTATTGTAAAATTATTTTTATTTCTAGTATTATAATTATGTGTATCCAATTACTGCGGTAATTTAGATTCATTATTTTTTAAATGTAATATTGTCCTATAAATGTACAGGCTGTACACCGTCATGAAGTTTAACTCCCAGAAAAATGGCTTACATGATTGCTCTCTAAAAATTCAAAATTATTCTTATTGTTTCTTTTTGTAATAGGAATATTTTGTTCAAGTTTGAGATGCTTGTCCCTCCATAAATTTCATATCCATATGATATGTGGGAACGGATCGATGCAAATTACACTGTTTTTAACGTTTCTAAGTTACAAATTTTTGCTAGTCTCCTCAGCGCAAAAATTCCTGACTTAATTTTTTACATATTTTTTGCACGCGAACGGACCAACTGATTTATCAAGATATAGTCCTAAAAGTTTTATTTCTTCTTTATTATTTTTTATATTAAGTTGCTTTACCTCTGAATTTCTACAAGTGAAATGGACAAACGTTGTTTTATTATCATTAAGTAGAAGATTTCTATCTCTTGAGTAATTTTTCACAAATGATATGGAATTGTCACATTTAATTTCAGTTGTGTTCCAGTCTTGTCATGTACGGATCCTGTCATTATTAATTAACTGGGGATTTAGACATTTGTCTGCATTAATGAACCTAACTTGAGGCATGTTTGTCTCAAGGGAGACTTAAAAAGCATTCACTTATGAGGCTTTTCAAGTGGCAAAATCAAATGATGCGCTTGTCTCTGATAAGACTGGCTGGCTGCTATCCATGTGGTTACGAGTTTGATTCTCGCGTTCTTCCTTGAATATTTTGTTTAATCATTCATTTCATTATCTACAATCATGAGTCTTATGGACACCATCCGACTAAAAAAAGGTCTCAAGGAAGCCTCAAGGGGTCCGTTGGTTTTTACTTATATACAAACATACTTAACGGGGTATTGTTTTAGGAATGAAGGATTAGTTTTTCTAATGCCTCTACATTTATACTCTGTTCTCTGCTGTAAAATCACTTCCCGGTGGTTCGGAACCCACCTAAAACTGTAGGTCCAACCCATTAATCATCATCCAATTCATTACCCACGCACAGGTCTCAGACCTATGTGAGCTTCATCCTCCAAAAAAAATCTTCACTACGCAAAGCTCCTGGCAAACCCAATCACATAACCATATGAAGCCACCACGCATCTATCCACCTACATTTATAAAGCAAAGTTAACAAAAAACATTTGCTACAAATACATGTTGCTTTGTTATAGCAACAACGACCACACAGTTAGCCAAGAGACAAACTTTGTTCAGCAATTAAAGCTTGTCGCTTGACGCTTGTGTGTGAGTGTATGTGCGAAAGAGAAAGAAAAAGAGAAATTTATTTAACGGAGAAGGAAAAAGAAAATGGATTTAACAGAGAACTAAAAAGAGAAATAGAACGAACTGGAGGGAAAAGGAACGATGAAGAGAACTACATAAATTACCAGACTCTAGGCTACACATCCCTACCTGCAACCCCACGTATTTTACAATATGGAGTCTGTAATTGTGTAGTGTTCAATAATTCTGTTGTGATGCTAAGGTACAATTGGTGTTGTAGATGGTTATGTGTCCCACAAACAAGTCGTTTAATTTATTGCTGCCTCTGTAGTTGCAGTTCATTGTAGAGTTTTCATGTTGGGGTGAATTGAAACAAATAATGTCGATTAGAGCATTGTTGGTATTGGAGAGAGATTTAAATGGGGATAACATAAGTAGCCTACTTGTTTAGGTTGTTTTAATTTATTTATTTACGACCATGTCATAATGTATACATTACAGTTTCACAATTGATGCCAAAACAGCTGTCTTTTCGAAATGCTTTTTGAGACCCGTTGCATAAAGAGCTCATTATAGTACAGGTTCTACATTATAACACGGGTTCTGGACCAATCAGAAGCATTTTTGATGGAATCAATATCGTAATTCAATATTGTGAAACTATCAGCTGATTTGATCAAACTGCTACACCAGCTGCTTTAACCT
Organism: Conomelus anceps; assembly: GCA_948455865.1. NCBI lineage: Eukaryota > Metazoa > Arthropoda > Insecta > Hemiptera > Delphacidae > Conomelus > Conomelus anceps. The sequence continues at coordinate 28,178,187 of OX418227.1, read as the reverse complement.
AACAATCTACTATAACTTCTTGTATTTGAGATGAGAGGTTAGGTATCTCTGACAGTCACAGGTAAAATGAAATTATTTTAATTAAATGTATACTAGTGGTCGTAGATAAAATAGTGTATGCAACGATTTTATTTGGCCATTAAAGCACTCGTGAGATATTTATAACACTCGCATTCGCTCGTGTTATAACTTACATCTAACTCGTGCCTTAATAAGGGTCAAAATAAAATCGTTGCATAAACTACTATTAAGAAGTTATTTTATTTCATGTATTAATTTATTATCATTAAGTTAATAAAACTTCAATTTGTTTTTTTTTTTTTTTTTTTTTTTTTTTTTTTGTAAAGTTGTGGCAATAAAGAATTGAATTGAAAAAAAAACAACACAGAATCATGATCATCATTGATGAGTTTTTTCTTACTGATGAAGCCCACATTGAGTCTGAGTGCCAGTCGCACGAAAGAAAATTAAACTCAACCACCGTAAGATGACGAAGCTCAATAGGGAAGTCGTTACACTGGCTCCTTTAAATGACGTCATCTTATGGTGGTCAAATTTAATTTTCTTGCAACTGGCCATAAGACTTGTGTGGGGTGGATGATTTGGATAATTATACAATGGTGTTATGAATGGTGGATCTACAGTTTTAGGTGGGTTCCGAACCAACAGCTTGTAAGCCAAGGGTATAAAAAGCGGATAAGTCATGTCTTTGCTACCGGTCACCCTTCTAAGCTCAGTCCCGAAAGCCTGACTAAGTATATCACGATTACCCTGAAAAAACGCTCAGCATGCTGCCAACCATTCCCTTAATTTTTTCATGTTTGAAAAGATGTATTGTATTGTAAAAAATGATTTCTCATACTTTGTTTTCAACAGTGACGTAGCCAGGGGGGAGTCCTGGGGGTCCGGACCCCCCCTTCCGGTCCTAAATTTTATATAATTTTCATTAAATTAAACGTAAAATAAGACAAAGCACTGATGTTGGTGTTATTTTCAATGCCAGGAGAGCTAAAATAGACTGTTCTAGGGCCTCTATTTTTCAAAAAATTTCCAGGGAAGTACCCTCAGACCCCCCCGGTCAATCGACCCCCCCCCCCCATTTCAAAATCTTGGCTACGTCACTGTTTACAATGTAGAAAATATTAATATTATGAGATCTAATAGTCAATTTCTTTTTCCAGATGATGCTGAATGGATATCATGACTTCTTTGGAAACACTAATGGATTATTTATAAGGTTAGTTTTGAAAACTATAATATTTCACATGATCTTGACAATTTTTTATGTTATCAAGTACATAAAGGTACCTTCATCGTACATCTTTTTAGTTCATAAATATTGAAAATTGCGAATAATTCGAGAAAAACAATCAAGACTCGTGACTTGATGGCAGAAATCTAGATTGCTCTATGAGAGAGCTCTATCGCGATTATTGTCTCCGTGTGGACGGTAATTCATTGCTTTAAAATCGAGTTTTCCTCTAAGGTTTTCAACTCGAGAATTCTACAGTACAAAAAGTTGTTATTGTAATGAATGGATTCAGATAGAAGCTTCCAAACTGCAAACTGCTAAGGTTTGATTGTGGTTATATTGATAGTAATAAATGAATATTAATAAATGGATAAATTCCATATTTTTTTTAAAAATCAATGGATTTTTTCAAAAATCCATCGAATATTGAAAGAATTATAGCATCCCTCGAATATCAAGAACATCTCGGTACGTTTTTGAATCTGGTATGAGATTTTACTCTTATATCTTGGGAGTAATTGATTTCAATTGCTTGTATTTCTGTACACCAATAATGTATTATTCGAAGATAGTCTGCTGATTTTTTGGGTTATGCTTGATTGTCGTGGTGAAGAAAGGTTTTCATTCTGAATAGGATTTACTGTAGTTTCCATATCTTGAGGTGTTTTGGCTTACACCATAGACGAACCATCTTACTATCCCTGATCAATGCTTACACTATCAATACCTTTTCGACATTCTATCAATAATTATAATACAGTGGTACTCTGGAAATCCGAACCTTGATAATCTGAAGATAATGAAATCTTAGACACAGATTTTGTAATTACCTTAATCATATCTAAATCATATCAAAAGAATTTTTCTACTCTTCTGACAAATATGTTCAATTTTAACACGGTTTATGCTGCAGTCAGAAATATTGGCTTTTCCATTTCCGAATTCAGTTGATAGTTTCGCTGTCACTTTCTCATTTGTTACCGTTACCTATATTACCATTCTCCCCACATAATTTAAATTTTCTGTAACCTGAATAAGGAACAGCCCCAATTAGTTTGAATTTAGCGGGTCCCATTGTATCATTTTGTTGAATGTTATTGATATTTCATCAGAAATCAATTTGAGATATCACATCGTTTTAACAGGGAAGCGATAGCCATGAGCCGTAACAGGTATCTGTTCAATCAGATAGAGATAAGCTGTGTTCTCCTAGGCACTCTTTGTAAGGGTGACCGATTAGATTGGCCAGCAAAAAAGACACTGTTCTCTGCTGTAAAATTACTTCCCGTTGGTTCGGAACCCACCTAAGACTGTAGGTCCAACTCATCAATCACCATCATTTAACTCATTACAGGTCTCAGACCTATGTGGGCTTCATCCTCCAAAAACACATTTGATCTAATATCTTACTATTCTAATCATAATTCCTCGTGGCATAATTATCTCCATAAAACAATCAAATCAAACGATTTTTTTATTTTGACGTCACAAACAATTAATTGAAACAATTTTGTTGGTTACAGGCAATAATTAAGCAAGAAAAATAATTTTAACAAAAACTGGACAAAACTGTCTCATAATAACAAACTAATATAAGGCCAAAACAAAAAAGTACTACTTGTTAAATTATAATTGATACCATCAGCCATTATTAAATTAATCCTGTTCAAAGATTTTAAATGGCCGCCAATTTTTTTTTTTAATGTCGGAAAAGTTTGGTTAATTTTTTTTAGATTGTTTTAAAGCTGTGTGCAAAATTTCAAAATTATACGTTCAATGGTGTTCTAATAAAAAATAATGTGTGAAAAAACAAGATGGCGGCTGAGTAATAGGGGACTTTGGAGAATTTTTATTACAATATTTACTTTTGTTAGTGGTCCAGAAACACTGCCTAGAAGTATTGGTAGAGAGTTCCGAAAAACCCTGTATATCATGATCAGCTGGCAAAGATATGAGATACTCACTGCTATTGAACTGAACTACGTCATACCCTCACCATTTTTCCAGTTCTCAAAAACGGAACAACCTTGTTTTCAATGACGTTGGTGCATACTTTCGATGAATGTTAATACGTTTGTTATTACAATGATATTACGATGTAATACGTTTTACTATATAAGCATCAATTGCAGTATATTCTTTTGCCCTGTTTGCCATAAATTCTACCGAACCCGCATATTTGAAAACCGAGGCTTTTAAAAGTACAGTACATTCAAAATATAAATTGTTTGTAGTCTGCGGTCTATTGTTTTTCTCAAACAACTCTGAAACCAGATGGAATTCTAATGTACATTGTTTGGTCATTTAGTATTCATACTTGGCCCCTGGTAATTGAAACGAAAGCCTTTCCTACAAATAATGATTGTAGCCTTTAGCCGAGAACAATACACCTTGTTGCTTACTACGGCGTTGTTATGTGTACAATACCAATAATACAAGCCAACACGATCAGCATACGACTACACTAAAGTAGTACTGTACTTTATTTGTGTTTCTTTCACCTTGTTCTTCTTCTTGTCCTTCTTCTTTTTCTTCTTATTTTTCTTCTTCTTTTTCTTCTTCATTTTCTTCTTATTTTTCTTTTAATCTTCTCCTTGTTCTTTTGATTTCATCTTTTACTCCTTGATGTTCTTTTTCTAGTTACTTCTCCCGTTTTCTTTCTCTTCTTGTTCCTCTCTTTCTGTATTTTTCTTCTTGCTCTTCTCTTGCCTTCTTTTTTCTTCCTATTCCATATTCTACTAATATGTTTTCCAATACGTTTACTAATACGTTGTTTTTCTTCTTCCTTCTTTTTCACCTTCTCCTTTTCTCCAAACTTCTTTCTGTTATTTTTTCTCCTCTTCCTCTTCTTCTGCTTCTTCACCTTCTCCTCACCCTATCTTGTTGTTTCTTATCTTTTTCTTTTCCTGTATTTTCTTCATCTTCTCCTCCTTTTTCTCCTTCATTTCGTCTTCTTCTTCATCCACTTCATCTCCTTTTTTGTCTTTCTTCTTCCGCTTTCTTTCTCTTCTCCTTGTTCCTCTCTTTCTGTATTTTTCTTCTAGCTCTTCTCTGGCCTTCTTTTTTCTTCCTCTTCCATCTTCTACTACTACGTTTTCTTTTTGTTTCCTCCTTCTCTTCCTTCTTTTTCTCCTTCTCCTTTTCTTCTTACTTCTCCTCTTCTTCTTCTTCTTCTTCTTCTTCTCCTTAAACTTCTTATTCATCAACTTCATCTCCTCTTTGTTCTTGTTGTTCTTCTTTTTCTTCTCCTTCCACTTTTTCTTCTCATTCTCCTTGTTCCTCTCCTGCTTTGTTCTTCTTCGTCTACTTCTTTCTCATCCCGTTCATTATCTACCGTCTTCTTCTTCTTCTTCTTCTTATTGTTCTTCTTCTTCGTCTTCTCCGTTTCTTCTTCTACTTCTCCTTTCTCTTTTTCTATCTTCTCTTCCTCTTCTGTTCTCTTCTCCCTCTTATCCTTCTACTTCTTTTCCTCCTACTTCTCATCCTCTTCTCCTTCTACTTCTTCTCCTTCTTCTTCAACCTCTTCATCTTCATCCATTTTATCTCCTTCTTCTTGTTGTTCTTCTGCTTTCTTTCTTTTCTACTTGATGTTCTTCAGCATCTCCTTTCTCTCTTTGTTTCTCTCCTGCTTTCCTCTTTTTCTTGTTTATCTTCTGTCTTCTTTTTTCTTCTTCCTCTTTTTCTTTTTCTTCATCCTCCTTCTTCTTCTTCTTCCTCCTTCTCCTCCTTCATCCTCTTCTTCTTCCTCTTTCTCCTCCTTCATCCTCTCCCTCTTCATATTTATCTTCCTCTTCCTCCTCCTTCTTCTTCTTCCTCTTCCTCTTTTTCCTCCATCAACCTCTCTCTCTTCCCATTTATCTTCCTCTTCCTCTTCCTCTTCCTCTTTCTCCAACTCTTTATCTTCGTCCTCCTGCTCCTCCTCCTCTTCCTCCTTCTTTTCCTCTTCCTCTTCCTCCTCCTTTTCCTCTTTTTCGTCCTCCTCCTCCTCCTCTTCCTCTTCCCCTTCCTCTTTCGTCTCCTCCTCATCCTCTTCCCCTCCCTCATCCTTTTTCCCTTTTCTCTTCCTCTTCCCCTTATTCTTCCTCATCCTCATTCTCTTTCTCTTTCTCTTCCTCCTCTTTTTCTTTTTCTTCATCCTCCTTCTTCTTCTTCTTCCTCCTTCTCCTCCTTCATCCTCTTCTTCTTCCTCTTTCTCCTCCTTCATCCTCTCCCTCTTCATATTTATCTTCCTCTTCCTCCTCCTTCTTCTTCTTCCTCTTCCTCTTTTTCCTCCATCAACCTCTCTCTCTTCCCATTTATCTTCCTCTTCCTCTTCCTCTTTCTCCAACTCTTTATCTTCGTCCTCCTGCTCCTCCTCCTCTTCCTCCTTCTTTTCCTCTTCCTCTTCCTCCTCCTTTTCCTCTTCCTCGTCCTCCTCCTCCTCCTCTTCCTCTTCCCCTTCCTCTTCCTCTTCCTTCTCCTCCTCATCCTCTTCCCCTCCCTCATCCTTTTTCCCTTTTCTCTTCCCCTTCCCCTTCCTCTTCCCCTCCATCATCCTTTTTCCCTTTTCTCTTCCCCTTCCCCTTCCTCTTCCCCTTCCTCTTCCCATCCTCTTCCTCATCCTCATTCTCTTTCTCTTTCTCTTTCTCTTCCTCTTCCCCACCCTTTTCCTATTCCTCTTCCCCTTCCCCTTCCACCGCCTCTTTCTCCACATCTTTCTCCTTCCCTCCCCCACACACTCTCACCGAGTCGGTCTCTCTCGCTCTTGTTGTCTCCTCCCAGCCTTAATGAAAATCAGTTGACCAGCCTCATTAGGACGTTTAACACAGTACAGCCTTTACCATTCTTAGCACGTGACAAAACTCTTGCTTACCACTTTTTCATCTTATTCTCTTTACTTTTTTCTTGTCTCTGGACTCGAGACAAGCATTTCTTTCCGCAAAAGGTTGCATCGTGGTGTAGCTCATCTTTTACTGAGCAGAATACACCGCGCGCAGAGAGTTGCCGATTGTATTCCTAGTTGTCGATGAATTTTCAATTTTGTCTGTGAGCTGAGTGAGTAAATAGTTTCAATTGAGGCAGTTCTCAGCTGTTAATGAGTGAGTTTAGTTGTCGAGTTGAGGTCTGCTATTTTGTAGCTAGTTAGGGCAATGCACTACTAGGATTGGTGACCGGTCTTGTAATATTGTCACCAACTACACGCAACATGACAGGGAAACTGTAGAACAGTGTTATTTATCACACGTTCTCTTGTTCTTGTTCTTTCTATTCTGCACTTTCTTATTCTTCTTCTTCACACTCTTCTTCTTCACGTCCTTCTTCTTTTCTTCTTCTTCTTCTCCTTCTTCTACTTCTTCTTCATGTTCTCCTTCTCCTACTTCTTCTCCTTTTTCCTCTTCTTCTTCTTCTTTTTCTCTTCATATTCTCCTTCTCCTACTTCTTCTTCTACCTCTTCTTCTTCTTTTCTCTTCTTTTTCTTTTTCCTCTTCTTCTTCTTCTTTGAAGGAGAAGTGTGTTCAGGTGGTGAGGTCATAAATAAATGTATGTATGTATGGAACGTTATGAATTTAATGAAATTAATGAATAAGTAATGATAATATAATTATTGGAACAATTGAGAATAAAGAAGTCTTCTTTTTCTTCATGTTCGTTCTCCTTCTCCTTCTTCTTCTTCCTCTTCTTCTTCATGTTCTCCTTCTCCTACTTCTTCTTCTTTTTCTTCTCCTTCTTCTTTTTCATTTCCTCTTCTTCTTCTTCTTCTTATTCTTCTTCTTCTTCTTCTCTTTCTCCTACTCCTTTTTCTTTTTCTTCTTCTTCATGTTCTCCTTCTCCTACTTCTTCTTCTTCTTCTTGCTCTTCTTCTTCTTTTTCGTCTTCTTCTTCTTTTTCGTCTTCTTCTTCTTCTTCTACTTCTTATTCTTTCTCCACTTTTATATCTTAATCATTCATTTTATCTTGTTCCTCTTTTATCAGTCCACTTTCATTGATAGTTGCCTCCTTTCAGCCACTCTCCTCATCCTTCAATAATTTCTTTTTGTTGTTCTTCTTCTTCCATCTTTTTTCGTCTTCTTCTTCTTCCAACTCCTTTCTTCTTATTCTTCTTGTTTTTTTTTTTTTGGTTCTTGATCTCCTTGTTCTTATAGTTCTAGTTCTTGTTGTTGTTTTTTGTCTTGTTATTGTTCTTGTTCTTGCTCTTGTTTTTTGTCTTGTTCTTGTTTTTGATCTTGTACTCGATCTTGTTCTTGTTGTTGTTTCTTGTCTTGTTCTTGTTTTTTGTCTTGTTCTTGTTTTTTGTCTTGTTCTTGTTTTTTGTCTTGTTCTTGTTCTTCTTCGTCCTCTTCGTCTTCTTCTTCTTTTATCTTCTTTTTCCTTTTTTCTTCTTATTCCTTTTTCTTCTTCTTCCATCTTTTTCTTCTTCTTCCTCCATCTTCTTCTATCTTCTTTCATATTTTTCTTTTTCTTCCTCTTCTTTTTCTTTTTCTTCCTCTTCTTATTCTTCTTCTCTATTCTTTCTTCTTCAACTACAGTGTAAACTTTTGTTCATAAAATAATGGGGCCAAGAGGCTGCGAGAAGAAAGAGATTTGGATGACTTGTTCGGTAGCAGGTACCATGAGAAGAACTGTGAGAGGACGAGGATGAGGTCCAGAAGACGAAGAAGAAGAAAACGGATAGGAGAAGAAGAAGAAGAAGAAGGAGCTTCTGGAATCGAAATCACACACACACACTCATAACACAGGATTAATGTAGGTACATTTGTGTGCCCTGATGGAGATGTATTCGTGTGTATTGGTAACACAGGGCACTGTAGGCCAATTCTGTAGGCTACTGGCAAAACCGGATCCCAGCGAAGAAGAAGATAATAGGAAATTGGTGTTTTGTGGAATAATTGCATGTTTAAGATGTTACTGGTTTTATCTAACTTCATCTCTCCTATGTGTGGACTTTGCTGAGAGACTCTCGCGTTTTATTCGGGTTTTTTTTCTGCAACTTCCACTCTTATTATTTTTCTCCTTCTTCGTGGAATGCTTTCCCATCGAGGAAAAGAGGAAGAGCGTGAAGGAGAAAGAGAAAGAGAGAAATTTGAGTAAAAATAATCGTAGCAGCGTTTATCACGCAACATTGCGGATTTATAATTGAGAGAGAAGATGATAAAACAGCTGCCGCATTCTGTTGGGGTCAGTGTATGTTACAACTTCAAGGAACTAGAAGAAATGAATTAAGAGTAAATAAAAGAAAGTGTTAAGAGTCAGAATGGAAATATTAAACAGTGAGGATATTTTTTGGAACAATCAGAATTTAATATGAATAATGGGATTGAAAATAGAAAATCAATTAAAATGTGAAGAAAATAAATCCTTGGATAGGCTATCAACCTGTTAGTAGTTATGATATACTACAATCAATGATTATGAATTGTTACGGGTTCTATGTCTAAAATAACGCCGGCAACACTTAAATTTATCACTCGTACTTTATTTACACAAATAATCACAACACTCACTGATCGGTAATGTCTTACAGAGAAAATAAGCAATTTAAAACAGATAAATCAATATTGTTCAACTAATAAAGAGATTTCAATAAAGTAGCACTAGTCCGTAATACAATAAAAACTATTTAGTAGCTCACTGGTATGAATTAAATAAGAAAAAAAATTGTCACTATAGGCACAGAGAAAGAATTATCACTATATGTAGACACAATAGATATATAACTGTCACTTTCACAAACTTGTTTATCACGACGAATTTTGAAGACAACTGAACTAATTTACAAAAGTGTCCCTCTATTTATATAATTTTTCATAATTGAGATATCTCTGGATTTTTCTATCATCTTCTAAATAAATAAAGAAACTAGCACTTTCTACAATATTCGAAAAGATTCCATTAATGTCTAATCAAACAACTAGAACATTCTACAATGATCCAAGTAAACACTATAAAAGTGTCAAAAGCAGAGTAATTAATTGCCTAAAAGTGAACATTTACATAGCAGATAACACCGAGAACCACTGTTTCTTCTTTCTTTCTATTCTCTCCAATTTCATATTCGCTACAAAATGAATTCCTATTCCGATAATATAAATGCCAAGAGAAACAAGGAAGACTCAGTTAATAGAAATAAGTATATTAAGTTAGTAACAGAGAAGTATATTAGCAAAGAAGTTGAACAAAAAATGAGATTGGAATTACTGAGAATAGACTGATTTATATATTAAAGGCATGTTAAAGGCATTTATATATCAGTTAAAGACAGGTATATGGAAAGGAGAGAACTATATGATAATATAGGACGAAATTGGATACATTATAAAGCATGAATATGAAAAAATGACAAGGATTGTCAGAGAGAGGAATATGCTAAAGAAGGAACAAGAGAACCACAATGCTAAGATTTAAAAGAAGAATAACTCGGGAGATTAATGGATGATTTAGTGGAAAATAGACAAAAAAATATGGTGTAACAAGAAAATGAATAGAAAATATACGGAAAAACAGGAAAAAGAAATATGGCAATATATGAATGATAAGGAAAAGAAATTGAGGAGATTAGATTAAACTATCTTTTTTTATTCACATAAATATACAAATTTTGCATATCAGTAGTTAAATAGCTATTTGTGTAACTAGAGTGCAAAATAGCGTTTTTCTGCATCGAGGGAAACAGATTTCTCATGAGCCGAAGGCGAGTGAAAAAATTTTCTCGAGTGCAGAAACAATACTTTGCGCTCGTATTACATATTAAATTTTTCCTACAGTAATGTATAAAGTAATTTAAACAGAACAAAACAGGACATACATAACGTGACAATTCCTCACATAACCTATCTTCGAATCAAATCGATTTCAACAACAACAACTACAACGATTGTTTCGCAGCTGAAGAGTAGCCAACCTATTTTTGAATGCAGAATAGGGAACCTGCGTATTACATGTTCACTATTTTGTGCTGTTAGGTTGCAAATCTGGAGTGCGGAAAAGTACTTGAATTTAATTCCGCACTGGAATTTACTTTCCCGCACTGGTGCAGGAATAGACTATTTTGCGTGCTATAGTTAGTGCAAAAATAGGCACTTTTTCGGGTCATTGTAGGAAAAAAATTCTCAACATCACATAGTAGACTTAGATTATATTTTTTGCTAGAAATTATAAATTATGTACAATAATGTTTGTATGATATTAATCATATAATCATTGATTACAATGTATAAAGCCTGGTTTACACGGGTCGAGTACTTCGGGCGAGCTACTCGGCCCAGTCACTGGGCCCAGTTGTTGTTTTGTTTGAACTCGCCTCAGTACTCGACCAGATGTTCACACGCGTGACTGTTGACAGACAGCTTTAGTTTTAACGTTGTGAGTTTATATAATGGCTCGCCAAGAGTTTAAGGCCCAAGTTAGAAAGAGTTTTAAAAGAGCCTATGAGGTTATATTAGAAGAAATAAATGACGTTTTGGAAGAGGAAATTAACAAAGAACCTAGGGTATGGATTAAAGATTGGTTAAAAAGAAGAGACACTCTTGGGGCATCCTCTCTTTTGCTACGCGAACTTGCCGTAGAAGATGTGAAAGAGTACATATCTGTGTTGAGGATGACTCCTGAAATGTTTGAGTCACTTTAAGATATGGTAACTCATAGAATATCAAAACAAGATTCTGTTATGAGAGATGCTATCCCCTCCCAAATCAAGTTAGAAGTTACCCTCAACTTTTTGGACACAGGCAATAGTTTTAGTTTTATTTTTTTTTAGGATGAAGCCCACATAGGTCTGAGACCTGTGCGTGGGTAATGAGTTGGATGATGGTGATTGATGAGTTGGACCTACAGTTTTAGTGGGTTCCGAACCACAGTTTTCAACAGTTCTTGGTTGTAAGTTAATCTTAGGTTTTTAATTTTTTGTTTGGCTTCAGCTAATCCAAACCTTTCTTTTTTATTTTATTTATTTAATTTATTTTTATATTGTGAAATTCACATATTCCATAAGCATTCATTGTCTTGGTATAAACCTACAAACATCACTGTCTCCTCTTCAGTCCACTTCATTTCTAGTTTCCAGTTAAAACAGTGAACCACCAGACAAACTCTTCACCTAACCTCAAAACTGAACAGACGTTTCGCTGGGGCAAATTGTGGTGGAGGGGGTAGCTACTGGGCCGAGTAACTCGCTTCCCAACTAAACCACTCGACTCGCCCTGCAACTGACCGGTTTTGCCGACTCGCCCGCTACTCGACTCGCCGATCTGTCTACATCAAGCGAGTAGGAGGGCGAGTGTCAACTCGCATACTGACTCGCCCACTCTACTCGACCCGTGTAAACCAGGCTTAAGTGATGCAATTACATGAAACGGAGAAGTTTGGACAAAAGTTCGTCCATTCTTGACACTTGACCGGTAAAGAGAAATAAACAAGAAATGTAATGAGAGGAAGTAGATGGACAGAAAACAGGAGCTAGGAAAAATAGTTAAAAGAAGAGGTAAAAGAAGTAGAAGAAGAATGAGGAGGAGGGAAAAAGAGAAAGATAAGGCAAGGGGAAGGTGAAGAAGGAAAAGGAGAATGAGAAGGAGAAGTGGTAGGAGAAGCAGGCACAAAAAGACAGCTAAAAAACAAACATTCAATATTCCAATTAACGGATATTTTCAGACAGCCGTCTGCTATTATATCGGGTTTAAGTCATTAAACTTTTTATTGTCTTGATATCTATCCTACTTACTACTGTAGATCCCCCCCCTCCCAAGAGCCCCCCCCCCCCCCCTATTACCAGAGAGCAACATAATAATAATATGGCGGGGCACGGTGGCTGCGGGACTACATTTCTCCGGGCCTCTAACTGGTAATTAGGAAGCCAGATCCGGTTGAATGACTTCAATGTTGACAACAGTGCATTTTGCATACCATGGACCTATTATTCCCACTCTTTTATCTTATTCTTTAGGATTTAAATAGCTTATTCAATTTATATAATTGTCTGTGATGTTTTTCATGTCCTAAATGTTTTGGACAATGTAACATATTATTCAAAATTTGTGAAGAGGGTCTTTGTAAGTCTGTTGCTCCTTCACATTCATTGTAATTTTGTCACAACAAAAATGAAATAATTTAACAATCTAATATCAAAACCAACATTGTATTTCTATTTAAATTATTATTTGTCATTGTGACTATGGATAACGGATATGTGTAATATGTCATTATTAATATGGATTGTTGCAAATAATTGTGATTTTGTGTAATTACGGTGGTACGATTGGTAGTAACTTTGGCTAATTTACTACCTCTCACCTCATACCTGGTGGTTTGTTTTTAATTTGAGATGATGATGATAATAATAATAAATTAAGAATTAACCGTAAATTCACATGAACCTCTTTTCTTCTTAAATTCTCATATATTATATAGGTACCTCTAAAATTTCCATTTTTTGTAAAATACCAGAGCAATTTCTTAAATCTATATAGTGTTAGTAATATAATTTACAACCAATCATACGAAAAATTTGAATTAATATGAATAGAATGATATAATCTAGGAAACCTCTCAAAAACAATTTAAAATTGTGACGCGAAACTCTATTTTTATGAATAAATGAATCAATATTGATAAATACAACTACAATCGTTTAAAAAAAAACGAGATTGAATAATAGTAAATAATTTAAAAAAAAATATATACAATCATATTAAGCTGCACTATACTATCATCAAACAAAATGGTTGAAACATCGGCTGAACTTTGATACAAAGTAGTAATGTCATTGATTGTGTATTAAGACATGTTACATCCACTTGTAATTTTACAATGGAAGTATGAAACAATAGTTTTCTATAAATTAATCTCAATAAGAAAACATATTTCTCTTCCTATTCTTGCCCAGGTCTAAAAATAAGGGTTAACTAAAGGGTCCCCGTGTTTCGGAGGACACGTTAAGCCGTCGGTCCCGGTTGCATATAAAAAAAAAAAGCAGTCGTTAAAAAAAGCGGCGAGGTGGAACTACCCGTAAAGGCCTCCACAGACAGACGCGATACAGGGCTCGGGACGATTCGGTACGATATGTTGTTACATAGCGGTAAATGAGAACTTTCACACAGCAGCGGTATACCGAAGAAAGCGATATTATCGCAATCGGTAGAACGCGTCGGTAATTCGGTCTACCGAATCGGTTCGGTAGACCGCTCGGAAGTCAAGGCGGAAATCAGTAGTGCACACCTTATTTACCGCACATGAATGCAGTGTAGTTTCTATGTAGTTAATTTTTTTTTTTTAATATGAATCACCAGTGTTTACAAGAAGAAGCATTGCTTTTGTCGCTCGCTATGGACGAGGACGAACATGATGAGCCACTGTAAGTAGAGTATAACATTCCTCTAATAGCAATAAAATAAATTATAGCATTGAGTCAGAGAGCTGGTATCGGTTGGACTTATACAATGTTGAAAAGAAACAACCAATAAAATAAAATAAAATTGTATACTTGAGGCCTTGTATACCGTTACATACAAACTACAATCTTGTGGTATGTAATGTAATGTAATGTAATCGTATGGTTAATTGGAAGTCTCCATCCAGCCTGATGCAAATTTCTTAGTGGGGCCATTGGCAATCTTGTGGTGTAGTGGTTTGTTTGAGTTTGCATGAGTTTGCAAGAGTTTAGGTGACAGTATTTCACATAAACTCTTGCAAACTCATACAAACTCGCAAACTCACTCAAACTACTGTAAACTAATGCAAACTCATACAAACTACAATTTTGCAATAGTTTTCGTCAGTTTGTTGAGTTTGTATGGGTTTGCAAGAGTTTGTGTGACGTAACGCACGCAAACTCATGCAACAATGTTAGCCTCATCAGACAACACACAAGTTGTTCCAATAGTTTTTCCACAAAACTATTGGTAAAACTTATTTTCTTAAATATATTGTAATACAAGGCATATTGTGTATATTATGTGTAACAAGGCACCGCACTGATTAGAAACATATTATTTAGAAATCATTACTAATAGCCATATATTGCTAAAACACTCACTTTAAATTAATCTATAGATAATATTTAAATACCACTCTCTATACCTATAGTATAGGATCAATCAATCACTAAGTGGTAAAAAGAGTTGACAATGTATTTAAAAAAAATTTAAGCCACGCATGACAACAATAAAAATTATTAAATTAGTATAAAATAACTTGGTATACTTTTGAATGGTTTGATAATGCTATTCACGTCATGTAGTTAATAATTTCGCTCTTCTATTTACAGGATTGAAAAACGGCGTATTTGGACGCATGAAATAAATACACTAAGAGAAGTGGAAGGAGAATTCTACACATTGGTTCCCCAGCTATTGAAAGATGAAAAACGCTTCTTCATATACTTCAGGATGCCTATTAAAAGTTTTGACAAGATTTTGATGGCAATAAGAAATGACATTACTAAGCAGTTTACAAACTGGCGAAGACCAATTCCTCCTGAGGAGCGACTAGCTATTGCTTTAAGGTAACAGTTGGTTTATAAATAGCACTATTTAATTTATTTATGTGATCAAATAATATCTGTTTCCAGGACATATTGAAAACACTGTTGAATTCTGTTTAATAATGTATTGTAATTGAATGTTATATTATAATCACTACTGAACAAATTGTCTTCATAGTAAACAAAGTAAAAATTAAATTGTCTTCATAGTGAACAAAGTAAAAATTAAATTTAAATTGTCTTAAAAATTGTCAAATTAAAAATTAAATTGTCTTCATAGTAAACAAAGTAAAAATTAAATTTTTAATACAAAACTTAGTCTCTTTATAAATTTATGAAAAGGTATGAAAAAAAGATGATAATATGCTGCCACCATCAGGGCCGTCTTCTCCAGGTTCAACCCGAACAGCTTGAGTTCCTTGTGGGGTACAATTGTCGAGAACACTAGCAGTTTCAGTTCCTTCAAAAGAAATATTGTCAGAACCCATAGACGATGGAGAAACATGATGACTCTTATTTGCTTGTGACATTGAAGTAGATTGGAATGTATCGATGGAAAGTACTGATGATTGCCTTGATAATGGGCCATTGAAATCTTCTTCAATTTGAGCTTGCTCTTGCTGCAGCATAATATTAGAAATCTTCATTTTGGTGTCTAGAAGCCGGCGTGGTGAGAATGTTTTTGTGGTGTGCGCCCAAGAGAGAAAAAGGTGGTCTACTGAATCCATTTCATGTCTTTTTTCAAGGAATCCCATTACTTTCTCAACATTTGAAGTCGGTGACACTAGTTTGCACCTATTTTGTTCTGATAACTTCGTAACGTTGGCAGGACGTTTGCGTCGCACATTTTCAGTAGGCTTTTTCTTTGCTCCATCTACATTATGAGGTGCAGCGACAGTAGCGGGCACCTCATCATGGCCATATGTTGCGGATGTCTCCTTTGGAATATGCATGTCTGGTTCTGTTGGTAAGTTTTGTTCCTGATCTTCGCTGTAAGATTGCTGCTCATCCTCCCGTAAAATGCTCTGTGACTGTGAACTACAGCTACCAACATTTGTTATCGTTTCAGCAAAAGCAAGATGTGGCTTCAAAAATTCCATTTGCTTTGCCCACTGCCAATGCTGATATTTTGATGCTGCCTGACCAGTTGTAGTTTTTTGGGATTTCAAATACCTTGAGTAAGAATCCTTCAAGTTCTTCCATTGGCGTTTTAGTGTTTCACCTGAAAAAAAAAATGAAAATTGTATTATATACTTATATCTAAATTAATCTTGGTATGTTTGTTTGTTTATTATTTATTTGTTTGGCCTAATCATGTCCACAGACCAAACCACTGGACCGATTTGCACCACATTCAGCATTTAGGTGTTGTTAGCGAGTATCTAGGGATAATTTTTTCATGTTTTAGAAATTTCATTTTTATGGGGTTTTATAGTCAAAAACACACAAAAACGCGATTTTCGCGGCTTTAACGATTTTAAATAAATTTTGTCAAAAGATTCCCCTACATAAAGAAGTAAACAAATGTTTTACAGACTCAACAATATGAGTATAATCTATGTAAGGGTGTCAGTTGTGAGTCCTTTGTAAGTAAATCGGTTATAATGTAAAATGTAAAAACATTATAAAAACATAAATACAACTTTGTTTTATATTACAAAAATGTAAAATAAAGAACATGTAATTAAATTTTCGTTCAACCATATCATAAATCCTATATTATTTAACAATGTTTTATTTGACATTGTGTTTATTTTCCTTTTCAGGTATTTGGCATCCGGAGACTCGTTTTCTACTATTGGACATTCCTTTAGAGTAGGGTTTTCAACAGTCAGTGAGATTGTGCTCCAAGTATGTGTTGCTATATGGAATAATATGAAATCTAGATATATGCCACAACCAACAACTTCTCAGTGGAAGAACTCTGCTAACCGTTTCCTGGAAAGATGGGGCTTTCCCAATTGTGTTGGGTCCATTGACGGAAAGCACATTTTAATTAAATGTCCCGACAATGCAGGTTCCTGTTACTTCAATTACCTTAAACGTCACTCAATTGTTTTGATGGCAGTTGTTGGTCCGGAATACGAATTCCTATGTATAGATGTTGGAGCGTATGGAAGAAATAGTGATGGAGGAATTTTCGAGGAATCTGAGTTTGGGAAGCTACTCGAACAACAACAGTTTGGACTTCCTCCTGATGAAGTACTACCCGGTCAAACTGAACCGTCACCTCACGTCCTCATTGGTGATGAGGCATTTGGTCTCAAACCCTATTTGATGAGACCGTTTCCTTATGCACAATCAAAAAACGACAACTTGAAAGAAAACTATAATAAAGGCCTATGCCGAGCCCGTAGAGTTGTCGAAAATGCTTTCGGATTGTTAACCATGAAATGGAGATTATTTTTGAGGCCAATAGAAATGAAAGTCAGCAACATTAAATTTATAGTCTCAGCTGCGTGTTTGCTTCACAATTTTTTACGTTTAGAGAATTGTGATCAACAATATACTGATTTACTTAATCAAGTGGAACCGCAAGAAGGGGAGATGACAGGTATTCAAAGGACAAATCCTCACAGGTCTTCAAACATTAGCTATGGCATTAGAGAAAGGTTTGTTCAATATTTTAATGAAAACCTTATTGCTGAGGAACCAATTCCGTGATCCTTAATTAAACCACTGCTTGAGCTTCAATTTGTATACTGTAATTAAGTTTAGGTTAGATTAGGCTAGGTAACGTTAGTCAACACAACCTGTAATATACTATTGTATTACATTGTGTACCCTGTAACATTAGGAGGCTATTTTACTTTAATATTATATTAATATTTCTCATTTATAAATAACATACAATTGTAATAACAGGTGAGGCACCGACACTTATTAATTATCTACTGTTGTATCAAATAAATAACCTATAAATGTATACTTACTATCTTTATCCAGTTGTTCTCCTAGCTCCTTCCACTTTTTGTCTTTGGCTCTGATGTCCTTATATAACGGATGCCTATAGTCATAAAGTAAACTTTGTTCCTTAACAAAATTAATTACACGTTCAGCATTTGCCATGTTGACGAGCACAAGCAGACGATACACAGTGACAGGACAGGATGGTTTTACCGAATCCCGAGCGTCTGCGTGCAGCGCTTGTGTGAATGTTCAGTTCGGTACACTAGCGATATTTTCCCGAGCGATATATCGCTCGGTCTTTTCCGAGCCTGTATCGCGTCTGTCTGTGGAGGCCTTAAGGGTCTCCCCACCACGAAAAGCCATACGAATTTACTTTACTTTACTAAAGGGTCGATTACATTGGGATAGTTACTCGCTAAGCGAGTAGCGAGTAGGAACGTTACAGACCGACCGTGCTACAGCAGCTCAGCAGACGAAGCCGAATTATATAAAAAATTAAACTACCAGAATTACCCCATAACTATGGAATTTCAAAGGCAATAAATAATATTGCAACACAAAATTAAAATATGAAGTTTACCAACAATTATTCAATAAAATTTCATCAGCAAAACAGTTCAAAGAACATACAATATAATTATCTCATTTGAATTGTTATGTTGGCAGTCTGCGCGGCTAAATGTCGGCTTTGGCCACAATAATATTGGATTTTGGTGTTGGCTAATCTGCCAGCGACTACCAAATTTGACCAAATTCAAAGTTGAGAGCCTGTCGATGACGTACCGTTTTTGAAATATAGGCTAGAATTATGAATTATAAATTTCTAGTCTACATTTTAAAAACGGTACTTTCTCGTTTGACCTTGACTGCATTTGAGTAAGCTTCTAATGTTTCAATTTTAATTTGATTCAATTCCAGCCTTATTTTGTACTTTTCTTCTTTGTTTTTTTTATTGTTCTTATTGTGTATTTATCTTCTCTCTAGATGTTCACGGTTTTGGATCTCGATTTGAATCTTATTTTTGCTTGTTACTCCTCCCACCAGGGGGCGTGACTTGTTATGGCCTTCAGCCAATCACAACCTTCAATGAAGGTCAGCCTCTGTCTCGCTTAGTCAATAGTATCATTCCTTGATTAGTATATATCAAGCTACTCTGTACTTTAGTTTAAGTTTGTTTGAGATTCATAATGGTATAACAACTGAAACTAGTTTCTCAAGAGCTTTAATAAATGTGGTTGTGACAATTTCGTCTTATCATTCATTATGGATACCTTCCACAACACACCTTCGCAAAAAAAGTTAATATTATAAGTACTAATATTAGTTCTACTGTGTGATAAAACAGGCTTCTGGAAAACCATAATGGAAGAGATATAAATTGAACAGCTTAGTCCACTCTCCATGCTATCTACATTTTCTTTTTGCTATTAGAAACGTCAAATTATTAAATGTACGATTTTTCACTAGCTATAATTACAATTTTTTTTTTTTTTTTGAAGATGAAGCCCACATAGGTCTTAGACTTGTGCGTGGGTGATGAGTTGGAAGATGGTGATTGATGAGTAGGACCTACAGTTTTAGGTGGGTTCCGGACCACCGGGAAGTGATTTTACAGCAGAGAACAGTGTCTTTTTTGCTGGCCAATCTAATCGGTCACCGTTACAAACAGTTCCTACGAGAACGCAGCTTATCTCTATCTGATTGAACAGATACCTGCTACGGCTTGCGGCTATCACTTCCCTATAATATAATTACTAATAATATTAGTTCTACTGAGTGATGAAGTAGGCTTCCATAAAATTAAATTCCAATGGAAGAATTAGAAATATTTCTATTGTAGTCAGGTCTCTGTAACAACAGCTCATATCAGATTGATTGGTGGAGAAGACTTTATAGTTTTAACTCCGTTTAATAAAGAATTTTTTCATTTTCATATCTTCCACTTCACCTAAACCACTTGTCCTAGGATAGAGCATCTCTCTGAATGATATCTTAGTTGATGCAGAGACAGATACTACTGTGTTGCTAGGCCGGCTTTCTCAAGGGAAACGACTCCATAAATTTCCAATTTGAGAAGCATAAATTCCGATTGTGAGAACTAACGCAACAGCGGTAGCAGGCTTCTGGCTGATGATCTCTCAGGTAACAACGCAGTCAATTAAGCAGTGAAGAAGAAAATGCATGCGCGAGAAAACTGGTTTGTCTGCATACTGCGCATGCGCAAACTGGCCACCATTATTATACTGTAATCATAATCATTGTAACTATAATTATATATTTATCTTTCTTTAGTGTTGCGCTTCATAATCGTTGGCAAGTTTTCTTTTAGTGAATCCACCTCTCTTAATCCAGTTACATTTTATATCTATATATATCTGGTTGCAGCTGTTGTTGTAGAACATTGTGACGGGCTGATGGTTGGGTGTGTGCGTGTGGAGAAAAGTTTGATTCGAATTGCTTGCCATTATTTCTTGGAGAAGTATTGTGGTGGGAAAAGAATGGTTTGTGTTGGTAGGTGTTGAAAGAGGTCATAGATTGGGATTTTTCTTATTTTTATCCTCGTTTTTGAGAGGGGGGGTTGAAAATTGGCATACACTTTTTGATTTTTCGATTTTTGGTGGGGTCATGACCCCCTGGGACCACTCATATCAGTTATAAATGTGGTGTGAAAAGCTATAACAATAGAAGATAGAAGGATAAATGTTTAGAAAATTTGACTACAAAAATTATTTCAAAATTTTTATTATAGAATGCATTTCTTTCTGGATGACTGCTGAAACGATGACCAAAATGAAGATGACAGTTTCCTTGAATATATAATGCAATGAATCAATTTGTCAGTTTCATATCTGTAGTTTTTCTTCACAAAATGAATTGAATTCAGCTAGAAGTTGAGTTATCAGCAAAGTTAAAGCTTTTCTAGTCGGTAAAATAGTTCTGAAAAATAAATGTAAAAACTAATGAGTTAGTTCACAATATATACTATGAGGTGGTTATTGAAGAGATGGGAAAAACTATTAATCTATAGCTGAAAGTTACCAGCAATATTGGGGTTTACGACTCGAATGTTGGAATTATACGATTTTTGGGGGCAGTTGATATTTATGTACCAAATAATTGATGAAAACCATTATTTTTTCTCTCACCGCGATAGTGTCAATAACGTTTCACTATCTTAAAAGGCTGTGTGCGCAGGGTTTTTGTTCATAATTTTTTTTAAATTTTATTATATTGGATGTTATTAGGGCTTTGAAATATTATCTATTGCTGTGAGAAAAAGTTTTTTTCATCGATTATTTTGTGAAATATGAAGTTTCAAAGTTGAAATTTTTCTGTTTTTGGGGACAATTAATCTCACTTACAAGTGATTTTAAACTTTGGATAGATTTTATATTACTCAGACACCTCAAGGAATGAAATGACATATTTTTTACTGTGATCAAGCAATTATTTTTTTTAAATGTGTATAAAATTACAATTTAAAAAAAAATTATTTTGAAAATCCATTGGTTAGATTGAAGTAAAAAAATGTCATTTTATTCCTCAAAGTGTCTCAGTTATGGAAAATTTATCAGGAGTTTAAAATCATCATAGGTGAGATCAATTGGCCCCAAAACCAAAAAATTTCAATTTTGACCCCCCATGTTTCACAAAATAAATGAGGAAAAATTTTTTCTCACAACAATTGATAACACTTCAAAGCCCTAATAACATCTAACACAATAAAATAAAAAAAAAAAACCCTGCACACAGCCTTTTAAGATAGAGAAACGTTGGCACTATCACGGTGAGAGAAAAAAATAATGGTTTTTACAATAATTTTGTACATGAATATAATTATTGTTCCCAAAAATCGTTTCAGCAAAAGATAACATTTCCAAGCCCTAATAATATCCAATAAAATAAACTTCGAAAGAAATTATGACAAAAAAACCTGCGCACAGCCTTAAGGCTTTAAGGTATGAGCCTATGGTCCTTATACGAGTATTTTACACACAGCCTTAACAAACAATACTTGTTAAAAGTTATAAACTATACTTGTTAAAAATTATAAACAATACTTGTTAAAAATTATAAACAATACTTGTTAAAAATTATAAACAATACTTGTTAAAAATTATAAACAATACTTGTTTTTCCAATACTTGGGAAAAATGTGATCAAAACTCTGGTTTACATCTATACATCCTTTTTAACCCATTGACGAATTCCAGTCCCTTGACAATATACGTCGTATCTGGTCCGCTTCAATGGCTCAGCTTGACCGGTTCCTCTTTTGAAGATCATTTATCTTTCCGAAAAGCAACAACAAGTTCCGTTAAAGCATCAGGAGCAACAGCATTGAATACGAGGAGATAACCTTGTCGAACAAGTGAAAAAAACTGCAAGACGCTGGACATTCTCCGTCTTTCTCTTCTTCTTTCTCCCTTCACTCCTTTCTTCTCTTTCTATTTCTCTTTCGCAGTGAATGATTAAGTAAACAAGACGAGTGTACCCGTTACACCCGGTGAATTTCTCCTGTCCCTCAGGGCGCTACCTTTCCAAATTAATTCCTTTCGTTCTTCTTCTACTTCTTCTGGAATTCTCTCTTTATTATTGTTATTCTTTGCAGTGCTGCGTGGTCTAGTTCCAGTCCAGAGGTCACACACACAAATGTCGGCTACCTGAATTGAATTGGGTGAAATTTGACGTTATGTTTTTATTGAATTCCTCTTATCTACTGGTTCGTCTAATAAATCTTGTCATCGGATAATTTTTTTATTTCTATGTAGATGTTCGAATAATAATAATTATTATTATTTATTTATTGTGGAAAAATTACACTGAATGTGAAGAAGCAAGAGACTCAAGTCCAAAACTTTTTTTTTCGGAGGATGAAGCCCACATAGGTCTGAGACCTGTGCGTGGGGTAATGAGTTGGATGATGGTGATTGATGAGTTGGAACTACAGTTTTAGGTGGGTTCCGAACCACCGGGAAGTGATTTTACAGTAGAGAACAGAGTCTTTTTTGCTGGCCAATCCAATCGGTCACCGTTACAAAGATGACCAGGAGTTTCGTAGCTTATCTCTGATTGAAACTGCTCTCTTCACAAATTTTTAATATTCTCATTGTCCAAAACATAAAGGGATTGAGGTTAGCACAGACTAAAAATTTAGATTTGCTTGAAAAACTCACTCAAAAAATAACAAAATAATTATTTTTCACTTAGCGACTATCAATTTAAAAGTTCATTCAAAACAAAACACTTTTATATTAAATTACTAATTCATTAATGTAAATTTACAGAATTTTTTCTTTAAAAAAGTATATAATTTTTTATATTAATTCAAGGGAACAATTATATTACTATTTCATTAATGTAAATTTACAGAATTTGTGCTTTAAAAATGTATATAATTTTTTATACAAATTCAAGGGAACAATTATATTACTACTAGCTGGCCCGACGCGCGTTGCTGTGTTCTCATAAAAATTCTCCTTGATTTTATTATTCGCCACCTCCCGCTGAGGTTACATTTCAAATTAGGAAAGAAGTTAGTCAGGTTAGTCACCACCTCTGAATAAAGAAACATTTAAAAACATGTAAAATGGCCTGATTCAATAACAAAGAGTAAGATGAATCTCCATGAGATAGAAAAACTGCCTGAATCGTTTTTCAGGTTCAACTTCATATCACCTGTTATCTAGAACACATTTTTTTTGTTAGGAGGTATTGCCAGTACTCAATAATTTTTATTAAACTGGAATAATTTGGGAAGACGTTACAATTTTTAAACTGTCTAAAGTTGATAAACAAATTGAATATTCGAATTTCCTTATTTCGAATATTCAATTTTTATTTGATCACAAAAAACATGTGTTAAACATTTGTTATTGGTTAAAGTCAGTATAATCCCGTATGCCCAAAAAATTACCTGAGCACTGAAAAAGCATGACCATTACAGATGATTGGCAAACATACGTTTACCGGTTTGATAGACAGACGTTGTTTTTAGAATGATGATTTGCAAAACACACAAACAGCTTGTCCATCGAAACAGCGTGTACAGCAGATCGAAAAATTTCAAATTATTTTCCATATGATTAAAAGATCCCAGTAAGCTAGTGCTTTGCATAGACATAACTACAACCCCCTAAAAACACCCCTAAAATTGCGAATTTTGAAAAATCCTTTCTTATTGCTCGGTGAAATCCTATAAGGATTGTTCATACGAAATTTCAAGTTCATAGGCCTAGTAGTTTTGGCTCTGCGTTGATGAGTGAGTCAGGGTATCATCCTTTTATAGATAGTACATCAATAATGTAAACCTGAGCATTCAGTCCAATTTCATGGTTCAGACCGTGATTTGAGTTTAAGTCCTGAGTGCAGAGTCAGGCAGTCTGGTAGCAGTTGTAATGTCCATCGAACACGATACGAAATCTTTTGAATCTTCTAATTATTCATGCTGAACATGGAATAGCATGCGAATTTCCACTGCAAACTCTCATCAGCCGAAGTTGCGGCCATTTCGCATCTATTTATTCGACAATTTTTCAACACATTCGCGAACACTATTCTCTTTTACTACTTTTTTCTCTCTTCATCATGATAATTATCTTCTCTTCCTTATGTATCGATGATGCATTCTATTATTATAGGGTTCGGACACGATTACTGTTTTATTCATTTTCATCATCTTCTTCTTTTTCTTTTTCTTCTTCTTTTTTTCTACTTCTTCTTCTTCTTCCTCCACCTCTTCCTCTTCTTCCTCCACCTCCTCCACCTCCTTCTCCTTATTCTCCTCCTCCTCCTCTTCCTCCTTCTCCTTATCCTCCTCCTCCTTCTCCTCTTCCTCCTCCTCTTCCTCCTCTTCCTCCTCTTCCTCCTCTTCCTCCCCTTCCTCCTCTCTCTCCACCTCCTCCTTTCCTTATCCTCCTCATCCTCCGCCTCCTCTTCCTCCTCCTTCTCCTTATCCTCCTCTTCCTTCTCCTCCTCTTCCTGCTCCTCTTCCTCCTCCTCTTCCTCATCTTCCTCTTCTTCCTCCTCTTCCTCCTGTCCCTTCTCTTCCTCCTCTTCCTCCTCTTCCTCCTCTTCCATCTCTTCCTCCTCTTCCTCCTCTTTCTCCTCTTACTCCTCTTCCTCCTCTTCCTCCTCTTCCTCCTCTTCCTCCTCTTCCTCCTCTTCCTCCTCTTCCTCCTCTTCCTCCTCTTCCTCCTCTTCCTCCTCTTACTCCTCTTCCTCCTCTTCCTCCTCTTCCTCCTCTTCCTCCACTTCCTCCTCTCCCTCCTCTCCCTCCACCTCCTCCTTCTCCTAATCCTCCTCATCCTCCGCCTCCTTATCCTTTTCCTTCTTCTCTTTATCCTCCTCTTCCTGCTCCTCTTCTCATTCTTCTCCTCCTTTTTTTTCCTTTCTTCCTCTTCTTCTTCTTCTTTTTTCCCTTTCTTCCTCTTCTTCTTTTTTTTTCCCCTTTCTTCCTCTTCTTCTTCTCCTTTTTTCCTTCTTCTTCTAAGGATTCAATTGATTTCAAGAAGCTAAATAAAATTTTAAACTTTCTACTGTGGTATATAACTATACTACTTCTACATGATGGTGAAAAGTTTAAATAATTCGTCTAATTCATAATATTTTAGTGGATATAAAGTTATGGTACATGTTTTTTTTTGTAGTTGCGAAGGTGATATTGTGGAAGGTATCCATAATGAATAATGTCACAACCACATTTATTAAAACATTGAGAAACTAGTCTCGGTTGTTATACCATTATCAAACTGAAACTAAAACAAAAGTACAGAGTCGCTTGATTTATTCTAAACATGGAATGATACTATTGGCTGAGCGAAAAAGAGGCTGACCTTCATTGAAGGTTGTGATTGGCTGAAGGCCATAACAAGTCACGCCCCCTGGTGGGAGGAGTAACAATCATGAATAAGAGTCAAATCAAGAGATAAAAGTGGGGTTTATGAATTGAATTATGGTGATTGTAACGCTTGTTATGTGGGTCAGAACGGTAGAAGTTTCAAATATAGAATAAATGAACATATTAGGGATTGGAAAACCCAAAAAGAAGATTAAAATTTTGCAGAGCATCTCATTACTAATGGACACGAGTTCAAGGCTGAAGAAAATGTTGAATTTCTGTATTTGATTGGAAAAGGCACACAATTGAACACTTTAGATGCTTTTGAGATAACAAGTTTGTTAAAAAACTATTCCAATACTAGTTTAAATGACCAAATTCATTTTAACCAATACAACTAACTTGGTTTCATCATAATTCCAGCCCACATTTTAAAAACGGTACTTTCGTGTCCTTCTCGGTTGATGTTGACTGCATTTCAGTAAACTTCTAATTTTTTTAAAATTCCAATTAGATTCAATTCTAGCCTTATTGTGTATTTTCTTCCTTGTTTCTTTCTAGATGTTCATGGTTTTAGGTTCTTGATTTGACCCTTATTTTTGCTTGTTATTCCTCCCCCCTTGGTGACTTGTTATGGCCTTCAGCCAATCACAACCTTCAATAAAGGTCAGCCTCTTTCTCGCTCAGCCAATAGTATCATTTCATGTTAGCTACTCTGCACTTTAGTTTTAGTTTGTTTGAGATTGATAATGGTATAACTACCAAAACTAGTTTCTCAATATCTTTAATAAAATAATGTGGTTGTGACAATTTCGTCTTATTATTCATTATGGTACACGATGAACTCATGATTAGGAGGATATAATCTTTGATACAGAGTTTAGGGAATAATCATATTACTATTTCATCTATGTAATTTTACAGAGATCTTGCTTTAAAAAATGTTTACAAAAACACCATTCACAACAAGTTCAGTTCTGTTCATTCAATTCTGTGTAGAGGCATTTTCTGGCAATTTATTGGTGTTCTATAATGGTATACCTCTCATGTTATTTCCCTAGTATTTCCCCTGAGTTCTCCTAGTATTTGTCCAGTATTTAGCTAATATTCTTTTAAACCTCTCCTAATATTTTTCTATTATTCATATACTGGTGGGAGTATAAAGAAGCTGATTTTCAACCATTACAAACTTATTAAACGGGGGTATGTAACAAAAACGCATGATGATGTAACTACAAAAGTGGTAGTGGTAGCAAAATAATTGTATTCTCGAGATGAAAGACAAGAGCATATGGAAAGCGAAACATTGTCACATGGCATTGTAATTGTGAGTGTTTCAACTTTTTCCGTTCGACATTTTTTTCTCGGTCGCGTTTTTAAGACGGAATGTCGTCTTCGACTTTGCTCACAAAGCAAAGAACGCCGACAATAATGATAGTAAATGATAATCTGCGCAGAATCAATGCTAAACTGAACCGTTCTGCGCAGCTGAAAGCTTCTCATTATGGCGCTGCTTGTTGAGATAGCGAACGACTCCATGTAATTCATACCGCCCGGTTAAATTGGCGTCAAGTCACTTTCACCTTTGTAGTTCAGTTGCAAACGCTGAAGACTGCGTTTGGATGGGTGACCGGCACCTATTAGTTCAGAATCATATTCAGCATTGTTTTATTCTGCATGTGCTTGATTTCTATTTTGATGATAGCTGCTTTAATATCACGTATTCATTATCTTACATACCAAAGCTGAAAGGGCGCTTCTTGAAAAACCTTGATGACATTTTAATAGTATTAATTTGAAAATTCACAAAAGGAAGATAAAAATTGAAAGATATATTTTTCAAATCAATAATTGGAATAAATAAAGGTATTGGAAAAGAAAGAAATTAATTAATACCTTGACAAGGGGAAAATGTGCTTAATTAGGTAAATGTTACATTTTGAAAAAGTACTAGAAAATTAATTTTCAATTTTATGGAAAATTCCTTTTTATTTGGATCAGCATGAATACCACAATTCCACAGCATGTGTTCGATTTTGTATGGTGATTAGATTATTCATGGGTGTTCTCCGTATTTTACGGATTCTCCGTAAAAGTGTACAAGTGCCTTAACGGTGTTGATTTTAAACAGAAGGTTTCATTTTATTCTCTTTTCGAGCTATTTCTGTATAGAGATTGCTGAGCTACAGCTTTTTAGAACTTTTTTGATGTGACCTTGTAGGCCTATTTTGAACTTTTTTTTTGAGGATGAAGCCCATATAGGTCTTATACCTGTGCGTGGGTAATGAGTGGATGATGGTGATTGATGAGATGGACCTACAGTTTTAGGTGGGTTCCGAACCACCGGGAAGTGATTTTACAGCAGAGAACAGTGTCTTTTTTGCTGGCCAATCTAATCGGTCACCGTACGAGAACGCAGCTTATCTCTATCTGATTGAACAGATACCTGCTACGGCTCGCGGCTATCACTTCCCTAAACTATTTCTTTATAGAACTTGAGTCAATTATTTTAGTATCCTTCTAAAACCAAGATTCTTCTGCTTCGATTCCAGTTGAGCAGAAGACAGAAACCTATATGATGGAGCTTCTTTTTCTCCAAACACAATTTCATAGTAGAAATCAATTTCAATTGTAATCACAATAAATTTACTCAATAAAGCGAGTGTGTAATTAAAAGTCATCAATGCATAGTTTTGATTTGTTTCGAATAAAACTTTTAATCATCACTGGGTCAATAATGGCATGATTTTATTGATGTAGTGTACGGATTAAGACAAGATATATTGTGGACATTATAAGATACGATTTCAAGGTTCGGATAGGCGATTAATGTGTGGAAAATGTCCCATTAAAGCGTATCTTAATCACTTCAATCAGTTAAATAGGAAAGGCAGTCCATCAGCTTAAATTGATGAAGCACCTGAGTTACGTACGATAATATTGATACGTTGTTACGTTTTAATATTGTTACGTTGATAGGCTACCGGCCTTCATTGTGTGTCTAATACATGGAACTAATTGTGAGATGCGTTCATCGTAGTAGAAAGGCAGTTTCTTTCAAGATGGGATCTTTGAGTGTGTATGCATCTAGTCCGTGTCAAACAACTGTATAAAATGTTATAATCAATCACAACGAAAAAAATAATAAAAATATAAAAAATTCCAAATTTTCCCAAGATTAAATGGAACAATATACAACCTAATCACAAAGACGGGACTTGGTTTTTCAACAGGAAAAAATTAAAGTGCTCCTAAGAGTTAAAATCAAATCAAATTAATTTAAGTGATTTGATTGATTTAATCAAATCAAAACTGATTGAAGTGATTAAGATACGCTTTTTTAAAATAAGAAAACTCTACTTTAATAGTATTCAAATACGAAGATACTTTAGAAAACAAAAAGCAAAATAAAATTTCTCAATCTTGAAAAATTCGCAGAGGCTTTTACATTAAAAGATTAAATGGAGCAATATTCAACCTAATCACAAAGACGGGACTTGGATTTTCAACA
This sequence comes from Conomelus anceps, assembly GCA_948455865.1. Taxonomy (NCBI): domain Eukaryota; kingdom Metazoa; phylum Arthropoda; class Insecta; order Hemiptera; family Delphacidae; genus Conomelus; species Conomelus anceps. The sequence continues at coordinate 28,149,224 of OX418227.1, read as the reverse complement.
GGAGAAAATTAAAGTGCTCCCAAGAGTTAAAATCAAATCAAATTAATTTAAGTGATTTGATTGATTTAATCAAATCAAAACTGATTGAAGTGATTAAGATACGCTTTAAAATAAGAAAACTCTGCTTTAATAGTATTGAGTAGTATTCAAATACGAAGACACTTTAGAAAACAATAAGCAAAATAAAATTTCTAAATCTTGAAAAATTCGTAAAGGCTTTTAGATTGAAAGATTCAATGGAACAATATACTACCTAATCACAAAGACGGGACTTGGATTTTCAACAGGAAAAAATTAAAGTGCTCCTGAGAGTTAAAATCAAATCAAATTTATTTAAGTGATTTGATTGATTTAATCAAATCAAAACTGATTGAAGTGATTAAGATACGCTTTAAAATAAGAAAACTCTGCTTTAATAGTATTGAGTAGTATTCAAATACGAAGATACTTTAGAAAACAATAAGCAAAATAAAATGTCTAAATCTTGAAAAATTCGCAGAGGCTTTTAGATTAAAAGATTAAATGGAACAATATTCAACCTAATCCAGAGGTGCCCACCCCCCCTAAGCCTCATGACGCACCCCCCCCCCCAAATTTAGCACCAACCCCCCCATAAATTATCCCCCCCCCCAAAAAAAAAATGCGAAAAAAGCTTTAAAAAAGAAGATTTTTATAACTATTGAAAAAATTCAAACCCAGTCGATAATATACAAAATGTATGTATATTTCTTGAGATTCTTTACATAGGTAACATTTTTTTGTAAAGGTAAAAAAGAAATATCAATGAAATGAATATATGAACTTCTGCTCAATAAACTTAATTGCAAAATAGCTAAATAAGAATTTGAACCTAAATGGTTTTTAAACAGTAAAATATTATTACAAATACACAATGTTCAATAAAAATGAAATACCTATAAGTTTATGTTCGGTGTACCAATTACATTAAGGTTAAATAATTCTACAAAGTTGTTCCTTTAAAGGAAGTGAAAACAATGAGTTAATAACTTCATTTGTAAAACACAAAAATTCAAAATACTAAGTCATTTATTGGACAGTAGTTAAACAACAGGTTATTTACTTAGTGTAGTATCTTGGGAGAATTTATGTAAGGATGAAATACATAAAAGGCACACATTTCATGTATAGTTATTTACAACACACAATCGAAAGAAGTGTCTTTCAAAAACAGAATAAAGATATAGTTATGAAAAATTACTGCATTTTTAGTATTTAGTAAGTTTTTCAAAAGCAGTTCTTACTTATTAGTAAGTAGTAGTTATCGTAAAATACATGAAAAACATCAACAGTTTGAAGTCAAACATTTTAAATTTGTAGGCTGTGACCATCTGTTTGAAGTCAAACATTTTAAATGTGTAGGCTGTGACCATCTACAAGTTAGCTAGGCACCTTCTAAGTTTGTTAAATCTATCTCTCTAAACCCCACATAGAAGTTTTTGTCTTTGGGATGAGGAAACAGAAAAGCTTTCAATTATTTCTTCGTTAGAAATAGACTAAAGTACATCTTTTTCTGCAGCTAGAACCATTAGATTGGACAACCATGAGTCTCCCATAGCTGATCTGAGTCTGTTTTTGATAATTTTAAATCGACTTATTGCTCTTTCTGCTGATTAACTAGTAACTGTTAAGGAAAGTAAAGTTGTATAAACCACTTTCAGAGCACTCGCTTAGCGTCTTGCTAAGTTTGAATAATAACTTCCAGCACAAATCCTAAACATAACTATTTTAGCTAATTCATATTCAATTGTATAATAATAATAATTATAAAAAATATATTTTCATTAATTGACATTATATCTGGTGACTTCTTAGTATATTTTTGAATGTTGTCACGTTAAACACGGTTTCAATCAACTTTACGACCCCCCCCCCCCCCAAGAATTTCAATGACGCAGTCTGTGTCATAGCCCCCCCCTGTGGGCACCCCTGCCTAATCACAAAGACGGGACTTGGATTTTCAACAGGAAAAAATTAAAGTGTTAGAGTTAAAATCAAATCAAATTTATTTAAGTGATTTGATTGATTTAATCAAATCAAAACTGATTGAAGTGATTGAGATACGCTTTAAAATAAGAAAACTCTACTTTCATAGTATTCAAATACGAAGATACTTTAGAAAACAATTTAAGCAAAATACAATTTCTAAATCTTGAAAAATTCGCAGAGGCTTTAGTTCGTGTACACTACCACAAATCTCAATCACTTACTTTTCCCTATGTTCTAATAGATGAAGCAAAGGAGTAATAAGCTCCTAGTCAAATAGGAAATCACATTGTAAGCAAGTTTGACAGTTATTGGTTTGCTTCACCAATAGGATGTAGTGGGCGTGTCAAGTGTCAACCGTCAACCAATGAGAGCTCCAACGTTGTCAGCCTATATGATCTTCTATAGGAGTGGCCGTAGCCGAGTGGGTTAAGTGCTGGTTTGCTAGCCCAAAGGTCCCGGGTTCGATCCCAGTTATGACCGAAAGTTTTTACCTCGGGCCACTCCCGTGTTTCGGAGGACACGTTAAGCTGTCGGTCCCGGCTGCCTAAAAAACAGTCGTTAAGTCACGTCAGAGGCCCTGAACTTATTCAGGTGCGACCTGATAACTCTGACACCAGACCTGAGCCAGCCAGGTCACACGATATTATTATTTATATTGGGTTATATTGGGTATAGAGCTTATATTGGCTTCATTCATTTTATCAGCCAATAGCAATAGTATATGTAGACTGTATAATTGTATAGAAAATTGACACAAAAGTGGAATTTTTCACAAGATTTTCTCATTCTATCAGCCTATAGCAATAGTCTATGTAGACTGTACAATTGTATAGAAAATTGATACAAAAATGGCTTTTTTCACAATTGGTTATGATAAAACTTTTACATAATTAATTTTAGGACTGTGACAGATGATATTACGGAAAAATTGCGGAATAGAAAGGAAAATCCTGGGAGTAAGCAGGGTGGTTGATTGATTGATTGGCTGCCTTTATTTATTTCCTAGGAGGGCGAAGTTAGGGCGCAGCCGGCCCTCTCTTACACTCAACCCTCCTATACAATTCTGACTAGAATTTCTAAGACTTACAGCTAAATACTGATAAATTAAAAAGAGAGAGAAAAAAAACATCCAAAAACAAAATTAAATAAATAAATAAAGAAAATGAAATCATCATCTATCGGATAGTAAAGGAGAAAGGAAGACAAATAATAAAACTTTAGAATAAAAGTTTTATGGGGGTGATAAATCAAAGATTTATTATGTATCTATTATCTGACAGTTTTGTATTAGTTTCATTGAGATTGAGAATTGCTTAAACTACTTCAAATTCCTAATATAAACTTAAAAAACACTTTTAAGTGGAAATTAACTCACGTTATGGCGTGACGATGCTTTTGACAACAGAGTGAAACGGCCATCACGCCATAACTCAAGTTAATTTCCACTTAAAAGTGTTTTTTACGTTTATATTACATATCAGTGGAAACAAGATGGTTCTTCAACATCATCACATTGCTAATTAAATGCCTGAAACTGTTTAAGCTTCAGTACATATACATCTTTTTAAATTATAAAAATTTGGTTATGTAATAATTTTCTCTTTCTGATTTGGTTTATTGTTGTCCTTGAAATTTTTAATTATCGCTCGCTTTTGTCTCTTATTTATTTATTGCGACAAAATTTAAATAAATGTAAAGGAGCAACATACTCAAGTAAAAAACTGCTCTCTTTACAAATTTGGAATATGTTACATTTCCAAAAACATTGAGGTTAAAACAGACTAAAAATTTAGATTTGGTAAAAAATTCACTCGAAAAATAACAAAACGATTCTTTTTCACTTAACGACTATCAATTTTAAAGCTCATTCAAAACGAAACACTAAAAACAGTTGAAATATTAAATTAAAATGCAACAATCTGTAAATATGTAGAATATTTTTTATCTGTTAATATTTTTCTCTTTTTAAAACCTCTCATCCCTTTTTGCTTTGTCATTATTTCTTCAGCTTCGCACTCTTTTATTGAATATTATGTTGATATTTCTATATTCAAACTTGACTTGCATCCGTAATATCCTTATTAATTCTTGTTTTTTCTAAGCGAAATTCTCTTCATATTGACGGATTTTTTCAATTTTTAAAATTGAACTGTGCACGTTTCTAGATTCTATACACTCGTCACAAGCTCTCTATACAGATATATTATACAATACATACTATATACTATACAGAGTGTTTCGGAACTCTCTACCAATACTTCTAGGCAGTGTTTCTGAACCACTAACAAAAGTAAATATCGTAATAAAAATTTTCTAAAATCCCCAGTTACTCACACAGCCGCCATTTTGTTTTTTTTATTCGAACCTCTCTGAATGTATAATTTTGAAATTTTGCATACAGCTTTATATCAATTGATACAATCTAAATAAAATTAATTAAAATTTTCCGAAATCTGTATATTTACGTGAATAAAGAAAGAGAGTTTAATCTAATCTCCTCAATTTCTTTTCCTCACCATTCATATATAGCCATATTGTTTGTTCATTTTCCTGTTTTTCCGTATATTTTCTATTTATTTTCTTGTTACACCATATTTTTTGTCTATTTTCCACTAAATCATCCATTAATCTTCCTAGTTATCCTACTTTTCAATCTTAGCATTGTCGTTCTCTTGCTCCTCCTTCTTTAGCATGTATTCCTCTTTCTGACAATCCTTGCCATTTTTCCATTTTAATGCTTTATAATGTATCCGATTTCGTCCTATATTATCATATAGTTTTCTCCTTTCCATATACCTGTCTTTAACTGATATATAAATGCCTTTAATATACAGGGTGTTTCGGAACTCTCTACCAATACTTCTAGGCAGTGTTTCTGGACCACTAACACAAGTAAATATCGTAATAAAAATGTTCTAAAATCCCCAGTTACTCACACAGCCGCCATTTTGTTTTTTTCACTCATTATTTTTTATTCGAACACCTCTGAATGTATAATTTTGAAATTTTTCATACAGCTTTATAACAATTGAAACAATCTAAAAGAAATTAATCAAAATTTTCCGACATAAAAAACAAATGGCGGCAATTTAAAATCTTTGAACAGGTATTAATTAATAATGGCTAATGATATCAAAATTTGACTGTAATAACGATTTTTAGATATTTTTATTGCGAATCCAACGATATCTCATTTTCCAAGATTGGCCATTAATTAACAGAGATATGCTACTTTTTAGGGTGTGCAGTGGTTGGAAGCGAAAAAATGCAACCTGTTCTCAACCACCGCACACCCTAAAAAGTAGCATATCTCTGTTAATTGTAGGCCAATCTTGGAAAATGAGATATCGTTGGATTTGCAACAAAACTATCTAAGAAACGTTATTCCAGTAAAATTTTGATATCATTAGCCATTATTAATTTATACCTGTTCAAAGATTTTAAATTGCCGCCATTTTGTTTTTTGATGTCGGAAAATTTTGATTTTTTTTTTAGATTGTTTCAATTGTTATAAAGCTGTATGCAAAATTTCAAAATTATACATCCAGTGGTGTTCGAATGAAAAAATAATGAGTGAAAAAACAAAATGGCGGCTGTGTGAGTAACTGGGGATTTTAGAAAACTTTTATTACGATATTTACTTTTGTTAGTGGTCCAGAAACACTGCCTAGAAGTATTGGTAGAGAGTTCCGGAACACTCTGTATATACTCGTTGATATAGATATATAGGCAATTGCTACCAATACAAGAGAAAGAGATGCGTGAGGTTAACCAGTCAAGCGGACAATAAAGCTATAAAGATTCTTCTTACTACCACACATCTGCTTTTCTTCCAACAACTTCTTCTTCTTCTTCTTCATAATCTCCTTCTAGATGTTCATCAGGAGGACATCCTGACAGTTCCGTTGAGCGTACATACGCGCAAACACAAACGTGCGCACATGTAAGCGCTTGTGTTATGTTTATAAAATGTAAGTGACAATGCCTACTAGAAGATATCCCCCACTTGAGACAACTCTTCAAGACGAGTGCGTTTTTCTTTCAAGAGCCGCTACTTCTCTTCCACATCCTCTTTTTCTTCATCTTCATCTTTTTCTTATTTTCTCCAGCATCTTCTTTTTCTTGCGCCTACGTCTCCATCTTCATCCTTCCTTTTTCTTCGTTTTATATCCGTCTACTTTTTCTCTTCTTTTTTTTGAGGATGAAGCCGACTTAGGTCTGCGTGGGTAAAGAGTTTGATGATGGTGATTGATGAGTTGGACCTTCAGTTTTAGGTGGGTTCCGAACCACCGGGAAGTGATTTTACAGCAGAGAACACTCTTTCCTATCCTCCTATTTCTCACCTTTTCTCCATCATCTTCTGATAATTCTCCTTCAAAATCTTCTCTTTCATCTTGTCTTTTTATCTCCTTTTTTCTTCTCCTTTATTCAGTATTGCATCATTTTCTACTGTAGCTCCTATTTCATCTGCTTCTTACCTTTTCCTCGTCATTCTTTCTCTACTTCTCCTCATTTATTATAATATTTTAGCATTTTTTTATTTATTCCCTCTCCTACCACATTCTCCTGTCCATCATTTTCACCTGTTTTTCTTCTTTTTATATATATTTTTTTTGTTCTTGATATCTTCTTTCACCCGCTGTTACTGTTAGTCTCTACTTCTTCATCCTTCCCCCTCCTTCTTTGAATTCTAACATTTTTATTTTTTTACTTCTTTCACTTCTTTCACTTCTACCACTTCTTGTTAATATTCTTCTTTCATTATTTTTTTTCTTCAAATCCTACTTCCTCTTCTTCTCCTCCTTTCAATTCTTCTGTTCTCCTTTATTTTCATCTTAATCACACTCCTCATCCTCCTCCTGCAGTTCGTCCTCCTCCTCCCCCCCTCATCCTTCTCCTCCCCCCTCCTCCTACTCCTTCGTCCTCCTCCACCTCCTCCTCCTCCTTTCCCTCCTCCTCCTCCTCCTCCTTTCCCTCCTCCTCTTCCTCCTTCTTCACCTCCTCCTACTACTTCTCCACCACCTCCACCTCCCCCTCCTCCTCCTCCCCTCCTCCCCCTCCTCCTCCTACCACTCCTCCTCCTCCTCCTCCTCTTTCTCTTCCTCCTCCTCCTTCTCTTTCGTCCTCCTCCTCCTTCTCCCCCTCCCCCTCTTCCTCCTTCTCCACCTCCTCCTACTCCTTTTCCTCCCCTTTCTCCTTCTCCTCCTCCTCCTCCTCTACCTCCTACTACTTCTTCTTCTCCTGCTCCTCCTCTTCCTCCTTCTCCTCGTCCTCCTCCTCCTCCTACTCTTTTTCCTCCCCCTCCACCTCCTCCTCCTCTTTCTCTTTTTCCTTCTCATTCTCATCCTCCACCTCCTCCTCCTCTTTCTCTTCCTCTTCCACCTCCACCTCTTCCTCCTCCTCCTCTTTCTTCTCCTCCTCCTCCTACACCTTATTTATTTCCACTGTCATTTCATCTTTATTTCTTCATATTCCCGTTTTTTTCATCTTCCCATTCTTTGTAATTTTCTTACATATTTTCTTCTCTTCTTCCCTTTTTTCAACATTTTCCAGTGTTTTTTCTTACACCTCACTTTCTTATTTTCTTTTTTGTTTTCCTTTTTCCAGTTTTTCTCAAGTTTCTTTCTTCTCTCTCACAATTCCTTCTCTCGTCTGTCTGACTCCTTTCCTCTTATCCTTCTTTCTCCACAACTCTGTCCTACCATCCCTTCCTTCTATCCCTCTTCTCTTATACACCTCCTTTCCCCTCATCATCATGTTATTATCTTATCATCCCTCTTATTCTTCGTCTTTTTCTTCGTTTTCTTTCACGCTTAGCCGCACTCGCGCTTCTGTATTTCTTTATTTATGTACTCCTTGCGGTAGCCGCAGCCGCGCATTCCTGCCTTTTGTGATGCAGTGCGGCAAAAACGCACATCGCTTAAAGAAGATAGCGGCAACTGCTAAAGACACAAACAACAATAACATCAAACAAAACAAAACAAAGAAACAAACTTACACTCACTCACAACAATAGAAATTCTTTTCGCCGTTTTTTCTCTCATCTCTACCCGGTCTCTCTTTATCAAGTTTTCAATCCTCGAATTTATTTACTCACTCATTGAAACCGTTTCTTCTTGCTCGTTCTGTTCATTCTTTTTCTTCTTCTTTTTCTTCTTCTTCTTTTTCTTCTTCTTCTTTTTCTTCTTCTTCTTTTTCTTCTTCTTCTTTTTCTTCTTCTTCTTTTTGCTCTTCTTCTTTTTGTTCTTTTCTTCCTTTTCTTCTTCTTTTTCTCATTCTTCTTCTTCTACTTTTTTCTCCTTTTTTCCCCATTTTCTTCTTCTTCTTTTTCCCCTGTTTCTTCTTCTTCTTCTTCTTTTCTTCTACTTCTTCTCCTTTTTCTTCTTCTTCTCCTTCTTCTTTTCTTCTTCTTCTTCTTTTTCTTCTTTCTCTTCTTCTTCTCCTCCTTTTTCTTCTCCTTCTACTTCTCCTCCTTCTTCTTCTTCTTCTTCTTCCTCTTCTTCTTCTCCTCCTTTTTCTTCTTCTTTTTATATCATGATGTCTCGTATCACGTGTCCCTGTATTCTTCTTAAACTCTTCAATTCTTTTATCCATAAATATTCAGTCAGAGATCCATAGCTTTGTTCTGCTCGAATGGGTTTCTCCAGATGGGGTTTTCTCTCACAATCTCTGCGTCACACCCTTCTCCTTCTCACCTCCTCCTTACTCCTTTGCTTCTTTTTTAATATCTCCACTATTGGTTTCTTTGTCTTTCTCATTATGTAACGTCACCTGTTGTTTGGCTGTTGTTAGCTTCTGGGCACAGAGAAAGGCAGTAGAATGTCAATTTACAACTGACCCTGTATTTTTTTCTTTCTTTCTTCTTCTTCTTTTTCCTCTTCTCCTTCTCCTTCTTCTTCTTTTCCTTCTTCTTCTCCTTCTTGTCCTCTTCTTCTTCTTCTCCTTCTTCTTCTTCTTCTTCTTCTTTTCCTTCCTCTTCTCCTTCTTCTTCTCCTTCTTCTTCTTCTTCTTCTTCTTCTTCTCCTTCTCCTCCTTCTTCTTCATCTTCTTTTTCTTTTTCTCTTTCTTTTTCTTCTTCTTCTTCTTTTTCTTCTTTTTTCTCCTTTTCCTTTTTTTTCTTTTTCTTCTTTTTTTTTCTTTCTTTTTTTCTTTTTCTTTTTCTTTTCCTCTTCTTTTTTCCCTTCTTTTTCTCTTTTTATTTTTCTTTTTCTTCCGAATATAAAATAAAATTTTACCGCAAACTGAGGCTTCTGGATGGCCCTTTCAAATTTATAGACGTTCAAAAATTTGAATAGACCAATGAAACGCCTTTGGTCCTGGTCATTCACCAGTAAACGGTGAGGCTCCCATGAACTCAACAATTGTTTTGATTTCAAATACTACCAAAAAACGATTAAAATATTCCATAAAAAGTGAATATTAACAACGCAGATCGTTATGTATAAAGAAATTCAAGAGAATAAAATATATCTACTATTGACTTGAAGGATGATTTAAAAAGTTTATGTTAAGAAAATCAAAATTGATACTTTAAAAAAATTTATATTTTCTGAAAAATAAAAAACAGTTTTACAAAAATAATAGTTTGTCAATTCCAAGAATTCATTAGTTGAAGTAAGATCACTGTTGAATTTTATTATCAAGTTTCACAAAACCAATAAAAAATCTTAAAACTGTATAACTCAAGTTGAGTAAATAATTTATTGATATGGGTGAAAATCTTGAGCTCTCTGCATAATTTTTCGAATATTATCTCCTGTGGTAAAAAAGCTGGATTTTGTGGAAAACGTTGCTAAGCCGTCCAGTTTCTTTTTAGCAGGGAAACCGGAAATTTTAAGTTCTTGTGTGTTCTAGTTTGTATCAAATGCTTCATAAGGATAATATTCAGACAAACAAATGTTGAAACATGCTAAAATGAGTTGGAAAAAATTAAAGAAACAGAGATACACTAATTTCTGGGTATCAAATTACCTTGAAACAATTCTTTATCTTTTAATCTCCAGAAACAGCTGTGTTTGATATCCAGGTCAGCATCTGCATTCCAGCATGGGAGGAACCCAAGCGTGATAGCTCCGTAAAAAAGTGGTACTTTTTGCAGGCCTGCATGTGATAGCTTGATAAAAAAGTTGTGCTTTCTGTTAGTCGATGAGAAAATCGGATTTGTTTTCAACGTTTTTATTTTCGGGGGACAAAAATAAGTATTGTTATGAAACGTGATTGAGTGATAGTGATTGATGAGTTGGACCTACTGTTTTAAGTGAGTTCCGAACCACCAGGAAGTGATTTTACAGCAGAGAACTGAGACTTTACTGCTGGCCAATCAGATCGGTCACCCTCACAGAGAGGGCCCAGGAGTCCTTTTTGCTGGCCAATCCGATCGGTCACCCTTACAGAGAGAGTCCAGTAGAGTGTAGCTTATCCAATTGGATTGAACAGATACTTGTTACAGCTCACGGTTTTCACTTACCGTATGCTATTAATTATAGTGAAGACTTCTGCAATGGCGGATATTGACAACAGACAACAGTATTGAATAGCTGATGGAGGTCAATCAACGCTACTAAACAATATTTATTTATGAATTAAGAGTGTGAAGCGCGACTTTATCGCTCGAGCCAAAACATTTACTGCGCGACGCTAACCTAAAACATTTACCTGCGACGCATAGCGGAGCGCAGTAATTTTGCGAGAGCGATAAAGAAGCTTCACGCGCGAATTGCATACAATATTTTTCCTACAACTGCTCATAAAGTAGCTCTTTACGTACTGAAAACTAATTATAAAATACCTCTTTACTGCTCAGCAAGCGGTAAAGTACTTTAAGCTCACCAGCTGTTTTCTTTACGCTTCTGTTTTGATTTTGATGCCTTCTCATTGGTGGATCATGGAATCCGTGAAATTCACATAACCTCAACAATGGCGAACGCTAACCAAATCCGCACATGGTCTGTGATGTTACAAACTACAAGCTTTCATTGTGTTGGAATCCAGAACTGCAGTTTTAGTAGCGTTTATCGATTTTCATCAGCTGTTAAATGCTCTTGTCAATATCTGTTATTGCGGAAGTCTTCAGTTTAATAACTAGCACTTTGAGGAATTCGAAATTAATAAATTATCTTCTGTATATTTGTCAGTTTAATAAATTGTCTGTTCTTCAAAAACAAATATTGTAATAAGTTTTTGGTTATTTCGAATTGGAAGTGTATTGATGGTTTTGGTGTTTCCTATAAAATGCAAGAATTTGTTAATCAAGGAAGGTTCTGTCTTGAGTTCAAAGTTGTGATTTCTTATAGAAATTTTTATTTATGAAATTTACCAGAAAACCTACATAAAACTGTAAGTCCTACTCATCAGTTACCATTTTCAGTTATCATCAGTTACCATTCATAACCCACGCACAGGTCTCAGACCTGGATTTCATACTAAAGAAAGTAACAATCAAAAATTTAAAAATTTCAAAAATTCTAGAAAGAAATAGTAATTAAGGGAAAACCTCATTGAGTACTGAAGGTTTACTCTAAACTCTAGAATACTCTCAATAATAATGTCTACTGAGAAATAATGATTGATTAATGATTTTCTGTATTCTACTTAAGATTAATAAAATTTACTTTTTTCAGGTGAGTTTATCTCTACAAATAGCAGCTTCTTTATTGGAGGGAGGTGATCAGTGAGTTATAAAAATACATTTTTTTACATAATATTATTGAAGTCTAGTACAGAGTGATCATAATGGCATGCACATGTAAATAGAGGTTTCTGTAAATAGTGGTTTCGTTGAATTAAGTTCGGTGATTTCTGAAAAATAGAATCCCATGTAGTTCCGTCAACTAATCTAGACACTATTGAAATGGATATTGGCTACATCAAGTCTGTAGTATTGATAAGTTTACTGCTTTGTAAACAAGTCGTTTTCACAAGAGCAGAAAATCAAAGATGATATTTATGCATTATATACAGAGTGTTTCGGAACTCTCTACCAATACTTCTAGGCAGTGTTTCTGGACCACTAGCAAAAGTAAATATCGTAATAAAATTTTTCTAAAATCCCCAGTTACTCACACAGCCGCCATTTTGTTTTTTCACACATTATTTTTTTATTCAAACACCATTGAACGTATAATTTTGAAATTCTGCATACAGCTTTATAACAATTAAAACAATCTTAAGAAAATTTATCAAAATTTTCCGACATAAAAAACAAAATGGCGGACATTTAAAATCTTTGAACAGGATTAAATTAATAATGGCTAATGGTATCAAAATTTGACTGAAGCAACGTTTTTTATATATTTTTATTGCAAATCTAACGATACCTCATTTTTCAAGAGTGGTCAACAATTAACAGAGATATGTTACTTTTTAGGGTGTGTGGTGGTTGCAGTTTTACGAACAAACAAGGAATAACTTCAAAAAGGAAGAACAAAAAAAACGAATAAAATGAAAGTTTAATTACCGTAGATAATTACAAAGAATAAATAACCATGAGAATGAAAGCCTTACAATGACAGTTTAAAGAACTGCAACCCGCTTCCAACCACCGCATACCCTAAAAAGTAGCATATCTCTGTTAATTGTTGGCCAATCTTGGAAAATGAGGTATCGTTAGATTTGCAATAAAAATATCTAAAAAACGTTATTCTAGTCAAATTTTGATATCATCAGCCATTATTAATTTAATCCTGTTCAAAGATTTTAAATGGCCGTCATTTTGTTTTTTAATGTCGGAAAATTTTGATTAATTGTTTTAAGATTGTTTCAATCGTTGTAAAGCTGTATGCAAAATTTAAAAATTATACGTTCAATGGTGTTCGAATAAAAAAATAATGTGTGAAAAAAACAAAATGGCGGCTGTGTGAGTAACTGTGAACTTCAGAAAATTTTTATTACGATATTTACTTTTGTTAGTGGTTCAGAAACACTGCCTAGAAGTATTGGTAGAGAGTTCCGAAACACTCTGTATATCTATATTTTGTTTTATTGTATTGTGTTATGTGAATAAATTGAATTGAATTGAAAAATTGAATTTAGAACTGAGAAAGGTAGCCATTTTGAGCATTTGTGAAAATTTAAGTAAAATGTATATATTGTGCTAATAATAATGGCCGATGAAGCTTCTCTTTAGAAGTGAAATGCATCCCTTCAGTATCCAGGGAAGTGATAGCCGAGTACTTTAGCAGGTATCTCTTCAATCAGAGATAAGTTACGAAACTTCTGGGCGCTCTTTGTAAGGGTGACCGATTGGATTGGCTAGCAAAAAATACTGTTATTTACTTTAAAATCACTTCATGGTGGTTTGGAGCACACCTAAAACTGTAGGTCCAACTCATCAATCACCATCATCCAACTCATTACCCACGCACAGGTCTCAGACCTTTGTGGGCTTCATCAAAAAAAAAAATTGATAGCCGAATGCCGTAGCAGGTATCTGTTTAATCTGAGATAAGCTGCAAAACTCCTGGGCGCTCTTTGTAATGGTGACCGATTGGATTGACCAGCAAAAAATACTGTTATTTACTGTAAAATCACTTCATGGTGGTTTGGAGCACACCTAAAACTGTAGGTCCAACTCATCAATCACTATCATCCAATTCATTACCCACTCACAGATCTCAGACCTCCATACTAAAAAATAGTAACAATCAAAGCAAAGTATTAACTTTTTATAGTAAATTCAACGACTTGTTGTCAATCTTAATTGCGAATAAAGTCTTTGATCATGAGTTTCAATGACTCGAAAACGTTTTGCCAAAAAGTGAGTAGAAATATTATTTATTCACAATTAAAATTGACTGCAAATCGTTGAATTCATTATAAATGCTCAATATTAACAACGCAGATCGTTATGGAACAAGAAATCACTTTCCGGTGGTTCGGAACCCACCTAAAACTGTAGGTCCAACTCATCAATCACCATCATCCAACTCATTACCCACGCACAGGTCTCAGACCTTTGTGGGCTTCATCCTCAAAAAAAATCCAAGAATTTAAAGAAAAGTGTTCAAAAATTCTCGAAAGAAATAGTAATTAAGGGAACAGTTATCATTGAGTACCGTTGCTTTAACCTAAACTCTAGAACACACTTTAATTTAAAATACATAAAACATGAAATATATTAATACCAGGTGCAATTTTATAACAGAATTCTTAAACTAATTTTATGAGTACTGGTACTCCGAGTTACTGTAAAATTGTATGGAGGTTTCAACTGTATTTTGTAGTTGGTGATAAATTTGATCTTAAGTCTCAAGGATTTAGTTCTTCACAATATTTTGCACACTTTACTACAAATTTCCCTTCAAATGTTTATTACTTTGTATCATCATGTCCTCAGAAGCAGTATTGTGCTGAATCTGATGGCCCTCGTTGCCTTCCCGGCTTTATACTGCTAACGGTTCTCTTGACACTTGCAATTTATTGGCGAAGTTGTCCATTTTTGCTCAATGGCCGCCATTTGCGATACAAAAGATACTTGTTTCACGTAAAACCAAGCAGCTGTATCGGCCCACAACAAATGGTTCTTGCCCGTCCTGCTATTACCTACACTTAGTCGCAAAATGACTCTATATCTCTTGTTCTTCTTAATATTCTTCTTCTGCTTCTTCCCCTTCTCTTTTCTCTTCTTCTTCCCCTACTCCTTCTTCTTCCGCTTCTTCTTTTTCACCGCTTCTTCTTTTTCTTCCGCTTCTTCTTTCTCTTTCTTTTTTTTCTGAGGATGAAGCCCACATAGGTCTGAGACCTGTGCGTGGGTAACGACTTGGATGATGGTGATTGATGAGTTGGACCTACAGTTTTAGGTGAGGTCCGAACCACCAGGAAGTGATTTCTTGTTCCATAACGATCTGCGTTGTTAATATTGAACATTTATAGTAAATTCAATGATTCGCAGTCAATTTTAATTGTGAATAAATAATATTTCTACTCACTTTTTGGCAAAACGTTTTCGAGTCATTGAAACTCATGATCAAAGCCGTTATTTGCAATTAAAATTGACTGCAATTCGTTGAATTTACTATAAAAAGTGAATGCTTTGCTTTGATTGTTACTATTTTTTAGTATGAAGGTCTGAGATCTGTGAGTGGGTAATGAGTTGGATGATGGTGATTGATGAGTTGGACCTACAGTTTTAGGTGGGTTTCGAACCACCATGAAGTAATTTTACAGTATATAACAGTATTTTTGCTGGTCAATCCAATCAGCCACCCTTACAAAGAGCGCCCTGGAGTTTCGCAGCTTATCTCTGATTGAACAGATACCTGCTACGGCATTCGGCTATCAATTCTTTTTGAGAATGAAGCCCACATAGGTCTGATACCTCTGCGTGGGTAATGACTTGGATGATGGTGATTGATGAGTTGGACCTACAGTTTTAGGTGGGTTCCGAACCACCCGCAAGTGATTTTACAGCAGAGAACTTCTCCTTCTCTTTCTTCATCATTTCCTTCATTATCTTCTTCTCTCGGCATGTCTCACTGTCTTTCCCTTCTTTTTGTGATTCTTCTTAGCTTCCACTACCTTCTCTACCTTCTTATAATTCTTCTTCTTCTTCTTATTATTTTTTTTTCTTCTTCTACTTCTTCCTCTACTCCTTCTTCTTATTCCGCTTCTCCCGCTTCGTCTTCTTTTTTCTTTAACTTTTTCCTCCTTTTCTTTCTCCTTCTCCTTCTTCCTTCTTCCTCCTTTCCTTTATTACCTTTATCTCTTGCCATCTCTCAGTGTCTTTCCCTCCTCTTTGTGATTCTTCTTTCCTTCCAGTACCTTTTCTTCTTTCTTATTCTTCTCCTTCATCGTCTTCTGCTTCTTCCTTTTCTTTTTCCTTTAACTTCTTTTTCCTTCTCCTTCTCTATCTTCATCCTTTCCTTTATTATCTTCTTCTCTCGGCGTGTCTCACTGTCTTTCCCTTCTTTTTGTGATTCTTCTTTGCTTTCACTACCTTCTCTACCATCTTATAATTCTTCTTCTTATTATTATTTTTCTTCTTTTACTTCTTCCTCTTCTTCTTCATCATCTTCTTCTTCTTCTTCCGCTTCGCCTTCTTTTTTCCAAAATTAAAATAATAAATGAAATGAAACACACTAAATAAGACTTAAAAGAATTTCAAAAAAAATTCTTTAACTTCTTTCTCCTTCTTCTTCTTCTTTCTTCTTCTTCCTCCTTTCCTTTATTATCTAAATCTCTCGTCATCACTCATTGTCTTTCCCTTCATTTTATGATTCTTCTTTGCTTCCACTACCTTCTCTACCTTCTTATTATTTTTCTTTTTCTTCTCCTTATGTTTTCTACTTTTTCCTCTTCTTTTTCTTCTGCTTATTCTTCATCATTTTCTGCTTATTCCCCCTTCTCATCTCCTTCTTCTTCCCTATTCCGTCTTTTTCTTCCATTTCTTTTTCTTTTTTCTTCAACTTCTTTCTCCTTCTCCTTCTTCCTCCTTTCTTCTATTATCTTCATCTCTCATTGTCTTTCTCTTCTTTCCAGAATTCTTCTTTTCCACCACCTTCTCTTCTTGCTCTAACAATTGTAGACTCGTTACACTTAAATATGGCAAATACGGACAAAAAATACGGTTCATGGCTTAGTTTAATTCGACCTGACTTGGTTTCAAATAATCCGTCAAGATTATTTAGATCTTAACCGTTTAAATAAACTCTTTAAAGAAATGTTCACATGCAGTTGGGGCATCACAACTTCAACTTGCTGTCGTTTCAGCGGTCGTGGGTTCGAATCCCACTCCTCTGTCTGGCATCTATATGTTATCATTCACCTCATTACCCACGAACAAGTCTCAGACTTATGTGGGCATCATTACCACTAAAAAAAAAAAATAATAAAATGTGTTTATTTCTACATTGCTTATCAGAATTCCGGCATTTATATAATTTATTTTCGTTTTTTCTTCATTTTGCTAAAAACCAAAAAAAAAAAAAATAAATAAAAAAAATTTTTTTTCAATCTAACGACTCTAGAGGAATTAATTCTCATTTATTTTGAAGAAACATGTTTCCTCCAAACAATCACGATCCATGTTATTAGCTATTTGTGAAACTAGAGTGCAAAATAGCGTTTTTCTGCATCGAAAGAAACAGTTTTTTCACAAGCCAAAGGCTCGTGAAAAAGGTTTCTCGAGTGCAGAAACAATACTTTGCACTCGTATTACACATTAAATTTTTCCTACAGTAATGTATAAAGTAATTTAAACAGAACAAAACAGGACATACATAACCTGAAAATTCCTCACATAACCTATCTTTGAATCAAATCGATTTCATTAACAACAACTACAACAACTATTTCGCAGCTGAAGCAGAGTAGCCAACCTATTTTTGAATGCAGAATAAGGAACCTGCGTACTACATGCTCACTATTTTGTGTTGTTAGGTTGCAAATCTGGAGTGCGAAGTACTTTTCCTACAGTGACCCGAAAAAGTGCCCATTTTTGCACTAACTGTAGCATGCAAAATAGTCTATTCCTGCACCAGTGCGGGAAAGTAAATTGCAGTGCGGGAATGTACTTTTCCGCACTCCAACTATTCATTGTTGTAGTTGTTGTTGATGAAATCGATTTGATTCGAAGATAGGTTATGTGAGGAATTTTCAGGTTATGTATGCTCTGTTTTGTTCTGTTTGAATTACTTTATACATTACTGTAGGAAAAATTTAATGTGTAATACGAGTGCAAAGTATTGTTTCTGCACTCGAGAAACCTAATTCACTCGCCTTTGGCTCGTGAAAAAAACTGTTTCTCTCGATGCAGAAAAACGCTGCTTTGCACTCTAGTTACACAAATAGCTATTCCCGCACTGGTGCAGGAATAGACTATTTTGCGTGCTACAGTTAGTGAAAAAATAGGCACTTTTTCGGGTCACTGTAGGAAAAATAATTTTAAATCTAACGACTCTAGAGGAATCAATTCTCATTTATTTTGAAGAAACATATTTCGTCCAAACAATCACGATCCATGTTATAAATATTCAATCTTCTCTGAATCACTGCCTTGAGATCAGGAGTGAAGTGGGACCTGTACTAGATGGTCAAATCAGAGATCATGAATGAAAGTTTCGGATACAACTTGTACCTGTATAATAAGCAAGAGTAAGAGCGAATGAGACCGAATGAGCGCAAGAATAAGAGAGAGAGAGAGAGAGAGCTAGAGAGAGTGAGAGAGAGAGAGTTAAATTTAGGAATGATGGAGGATAACCAATCGGTTCCCAATACGGTTAAGGGAATTAGGAGCCAAGTCAAAAGCATCGCCCAAGGCAAAGAATTTCATTATTAATGAATGTGTTTGAATAATTCTTACATGTCGTGTTTTCCAACCTACCTGCTAGTTTGGTCCAGTCTTTTGTTTATAGGAAAGTTCGTAAATATTTAGCTTGCTGTTTTTTCTTCTTTTTATTCGCCCCTTCTTTTCATCCTGTCCTGTTTGGTTGTAAATAGAGAAACGGGGTCAACGTGTGGGGTAATCAACTCAACAAACGGTGATTTCATTTTGATCTATCAAAAATTTCTATAAATAGCTATTTGTGTAACTAGAGTGCAAAGTGGCGTTTTTCTGCACCGAGAGAAAAAAGGCGAGTGAAAAAAGTTTCTCGAGTGCAGAAACAATACTTTGCACTCGAATTACACATTAAATTTCTCCTACAGTAATGTATAAAATAATTTAACAGGACATGCATAACCTGACAATTCCTCACATAACCTATCTTCAAATCAAATCGATTTCAACAGCAACTACAGCTGACTATATTTCGTAGCTGAAGCAGAGTAGCCAACCTATTTTTTAATGCAGATTAGGGAACCTATAGTAATGTATAAAGTAATTTAATGAATAATAAGACGAAATTGTCACAACCACATTTATTAAAACACAATTAGTTAAAAGTATGCCGGCAGATATCACAAAGTTAATTGATAAACTGGAAATCAAATATTTAACAGTTATGAACCCATACCCACCCAGATTATTTGGTCAGCCCAAACTTCACAAGAATAATATTCCGATAAGACCAGTAGTGTCATTTATTAATTCTCCATTCGAAATTGGCCCACAAACTTAACAGTAGCTTCAGATCGTTAACGGGATTCCAACCCAAATTTGGAATCAAAAATTCATTGGAGTTAGTCAATAAAATCAAAAATATTCCTGTTCATTCATCTTATAAACTTGTTTCTTTTGATGTAACTAATCTCTTTACAAATATACCAACTGAAGAAAGTCTTAACAGAGCTGAAGAGATCATGGAAACTACAATTAACGATCCTATTATTAGAACTGAGCTGTTAGGATTGATGAAGTTATGTACTGAATATAACTATTTCAAGTTTGACAATAAATTTTATGAACAGAAAGATGGGTTAGCGATGGGTTCACCCCTTTCACCACTACTATGTGATGATAATTTTTTTTAACCATTCATATGCAAAATTTGTAAATTTACATGAATAAAGATAAACTAATCTTATTCCCTTTTCACCATATGTACTATATATTTTCATGCACCTTCGAAACTGCCCAACACTGAACAAGAACGCCAAATAAGGCCCAACCTAAAAGCAACATCAGCTAATGAAAATAAAGACTCACTTTAACCGGGGCTTATTTGTTTAATAACAGCTTACAGACACACTGAAATTATTTCATATCATTCGCCCATTGTCCGGTTCAATTTTTTTTCAATCTACCTTTCTCCATCTTTATCTTCCCTCTCACTCACTCCTACTCTTTCTCACTGATCTTTTCCATTCTTATTTGCATTTTAGCCCGTTAGCAATGCGAAAGCCGCAACTTCGTTATGTACATTTATTATTGTTCTTAAACACAGGTTACGTCCGTTCGGCTGAGTTTGGCCCCTCTGTTTACATCTCTATACTGTATCGACAGGCACAGTACGACGAACCCACTCTTCTTTTTATTCTTCTTCTTCTTCTCTATTTTATCATTCTATCCACTTCCTATCTATTTTTCATCTTCTTCGTATTTTTTTTCAGCCTAGCTTTTTTCCGAAAATGACCACAGTGTACTGCTTCTCCCTATATTAATTTTTCCCTTATTCATCTTCTTTTATTTATTCTTCTTTTCCTCTTCATTTACTTAATCGACTTTCTCTTCTTCTACTTCTTTACTTCTTCTTCTTCTCGTCGTCATCTCTCATTCTCTTCCCATTCTTTTTGTGATTCTTCTTTGCTCCCACTACATTCTCTACTTTCTTATTATTCTGATTATTTTTTCTTCTTCTACTTCAACCACTTTTTCTTATTATTATTATTCTTATTTTTCTTCCGCTTCTTCTTCATCATTCTCTCTTTATTTCTTTTCTTCCACTTCTTCTTCTTCTTCATTTCCTTCTTTCTTTTTCTTCCGCTTCTTTTTTTCTTCGCCTTCTGCTTCTTCCCTTTATTTTCTTCTTCTTCCTCTACTCCTTTTTCTACCGGTCCTTCCGTTTTTTCCGCTTCTTCTTTTTTCTTCAATTTCTTCCTACTTCTCTTCCTCCTTCCTCCTTCCTGCTTTTTCCTTTGCTATCTTCATCTCTCATTCTCTTCCCATTCTTTTTGTGATTCTTCTTTGCTCCCACTACCTTCTCTACCTTCTTATTATTATTATCATTTTTTTTACTTCTTCCACTTCAAGCATTTCTTTTTCGTTTTGTTCCGCTTATTCTGCTTTCTTTTTCTTCCGCTTCTTCTTCTTCATATTCTGATTATTTCCCTTCTCTTCATCTTCTTCATCCCCTATTCATTCTTCTTCTTCTCCTCCTCCTCCTCCTCCTCCTCCTCCTCCTCCTTCTTCTTCTCTTTTTACCTTTACAGTTTCTTTACTTCTCCTTTTCATTGATTGTCCACCTCGTCCTTTTTTTCATATTTTCCCGTCGATGACAAAAACATTTTTCCAATCAAACCCGATGTTTTTCCGCATTTTCTTTTCACCGTCATACCGGCATTCCTGTTTTTTTTCTTTCTTCATGGCTTCCTCTTCTCAATCGTCTTTCTTCTCCTCCTATCCTATTAATATTCTCTTGATTTTTCTTCCCCTTCCCCTTTATCAACAAATACCAATGCGTTCCAATAAACGCATGTTTGATTTGAATCAACAGAAAATATGTAAGTTATGTGTTTTCTTTTCTCCTTCATCCACACCTGCTCTGTCAACTCTCTCGTCTTTTTCTACTTTTGTCTTTTTTTTCTGTAGTCCTTCATTATTCTTCTCCTCCTCTTCCTTCTTCTCCGTTTACTTCTACATCTTCTTTCTCTTGATATTCTTCATAATTTTCAATATATTCTTCTACTTTTCTTCTCCTTCTACAACAATTTCTTTTTTTCTTCTTCTTCTTCTTCTTCTTCTTCTTCTTCTTCTTCTTCTTCTTCTCCTCTTCCTCCTCCTTCTTCTTCTTCTCCTCTTCCTCCTTCTTCTTCCTTTTACTTCTTTTTCTTCTTCTTCTTCCTCCTTTTCTGCTTTTTTCTTCTCATTTTTCATCTTCTTTTTATTCTTCTTCCTACTGTACTTCTTCTCTAATCCTTTTCCTATTTCATCTCCTCCTATTTCTCCTCGCTCTTCTCTTCTTTCTTCTCCTCCTGTTTCTCTTTTCTCATCCTCCTTCTTCTCCTCCATCTAATTCTCTTTTTCTTTCTTCCCTCTTTTCTTCCTTTTTTTATTTTTCTTCCCTCTCCTCCTTCTCCTTCTCCACCGCCTCTTCCTCCTCCACCTCTTATTCCTTCTCCTCCACTCCTTCTTCCTACTCATCTCACGCCACCACCTCCTGCTTCTTCTATCTCCTCCTCCTAGCCCTCTTTCTTCTCCTCCACCTTCTTCATTACTTCCTCCTCCTCTTTCTCTTCCTACCTCTTTTCTCCTCCACCTCCTCCATTACTTCCTCCTCCTCTTTCTCTTCCTACCTCTTTTCTCCTTCTCCTCTTCCTCCTCTTCTTCCTCCTTCTCCTCTTTCCTCCTCTTCCCCCTCTTTCCTTCTCATCCCCCTCTTTCCTCTTCTTCCTCCTCTTTCCCTCCTGCTTCTCCAAATTATTCTCCTCCTTCTTCCCCGTCTTCACAGCCGAAAACAGCTTCATTGAACAGTTGTTTCATTTGCACCAATTGAACATCAATTATTTTTTCGTCTGTTGTGAATGTCCACGATAAAAATCAACAACTCCATTTAATAACTCAGTTACAATCGGACTGTGAGAATAAAACGTTGCGGTGATTATGGGTTATGGGCTGTGTACCCACCTTATTGCTAGGAATTATTTAGTATCACTTCTCTCCACATGTTTATTTGGTTGGCCCTAGTAATAATAATTATTGTATACACACGTGTTGCTGTATTCATTGGTCATTAAAACAGTAGACTTGAAGATAGGTACTTTGGTTGTAAGCTTAAGCTATCTGTGATAATTATATTATCCAAATATTCAGATTTTTACAGCCTGAATCCGTTATTTAGCATTGATATATATGTATTTTTGAAGAATCAACATGTGTAAAGAGTCTTTTCGTCATACTCGTACATATTCACCATTTTACCGAGCATTGAATCGAGCCGGTAAACGTCTGTTCACAGAAAGAACAGCTGATTTTTATTACCGCATCATTTTTCAGTGCGGTAATGGATATTACCGCATTCCAGCTGATTCAAAATTTGGAAAAACAGCTGATCTTAGAAGAATTTTTAGTATTTTACTACTGTGATGGATTTTGAGGTCATGTTTGATGATGCTTGTTGTACTTGCTCAAAGTTTATTTTTTTATATTTTAGACTAGTATGACGAAAAATATCGTATTTAACACGTCCAGGAAGAAGTTTATCGTACTCTTACGATAATACCGCACTCGACTTCGTCTTGTGCGTTAACTTATCATACTCGTACGGTAAACACCATTAATTTACTGCACTTGTAACATAATATACTATTACTTGTGTAAATTAACAATGTATAGGAATAATTTAATATCAAAACTTACAGTGTATTTCTATTTAAATTACGATTCACTCTCTTATACTGGGGTCATGCAAAATGAGGGATGCACTATAGGAACGAAATGCATGCCTCCGGTATAAGTGAGTAAAATCATTATTCAAGTAGAAACACAGTGTCAGTTTTGATATTTATTTATTACAAAACACTTTACTTTTTTTTGAGGATGAAGCCCACATAGGTCTGAGACCTGTGCGTGGGTAATGAGTTAGATGATGGCGATTGATGAGTTGGACCTACAGTTTTAGGTGGGTTCCGAACCACCGGGAAGTGATTTACAGCAGAGAACAGTGTCTCTTTTGCTGGCCAATCTAATCGGTCACCCTTACAAAGAGAGCCCAGGAGAGCGCAGCTTGTCTCTATCTTATCGAACAGATACCAGCTACGGCTCACGGCAAGTAAAGATACAACAGGCACTACAGCTGTCTTTACAAATTTTCACTTTAAAAATCCAAACTTTTATGTAATGTCTAAGTTTAACTAGAAATTTCACTTTGAAGTACAATTGCCCATTTTTCCCAAAAAATGAATATGAATTTAGATTTTTACTTTAAAAACGAAGCACTAAAATTGCCCAAAGAAATTAGATGTTAGATTGTTCATCAAGTATTTCGTCAAACAAAACATCGCAGTATAGTAATGATTTTTCCTACAACTGCTCGTAAAGTAGTTCTTTACGTACTGAAAACTAATTGTAAAATACCTCTTTACTGCTCCGCAAGCGGTAAAGTACTTTACGCTCGCCAGCTGTTTTCTTTACGCTTCTGTTTTGATTTTGATGCCTTCTCATTGGTGGATCACGGAATCCGTGAAATTCACATAACCTCAAAATGGCGAACGCTAACCAAATCCGCGCATGGTCTGTGATGTTGCAAACTACAAGCTTTTATTGTGTTGGAATCCAGAACTGCAGTTGTAGGAAAAATATTGTATGCAATTCGCGCGTGAAGCTTCTTTATCGCTCTCGCAAAATTACTGCGCTCCGCTACGCATCGCGCAGTAAATGTTTTGGCTCGAGCGATAAAGTCGCGCTTCACGCTCTTAATACATAAATAACTATTACCAAGTAGGCTAATCATGATTAGTAATACTATGATCCAAGGAAGACTGTACTAAATGTTTTTAAAGTTGAAGTAAAATAAACAAATTAATATGAACGAGCAGTAATTTACTGACAAAAAATAACCTAGATCTGATTGAGTTTGTCAGGAATCCTTATGTTAATATCGAGATAAAGATTAATTGAGTCAACAAAAATATTTTTTGCTTTGTGATGGAAGCTGTAGCAGTGAAAGCGGATCGCTGTTTTATTTTGGCGAAACCAGTGTTTTACAATTCAAATTTAAAGAAAGCTGATAGCCGTGGGATTGTTCTAACTGAACTCGACCAGAAATCGTGCCAAATATCGGACTGCTCTTTGTGTGATACTTTCGATTATTTGACGAACTTGGTCCATCAGACAGAATAGGAAAAACGTTATAAAGTTTTGTTCCTACAACTGCTCGTAAAGTAGTTCTTTACATACTGAAAACTAATTGTAAAATACCTCTTTACTGCTCAGCAAGCGGTAAAGTACTTTACGCCCTCCAGCTGTTTTCTTTACGCTTCTGTTTTGATTTTGATGTCTTCTCATTGGTGGATCACGGAATCCGTAAATTCTCATGACCTCAAAAATGGCGCACGCTAACCAAATCCGCACACGGTCTGTGATGTTACAAACTACAAGCTTTTATTGTGTTGGAATCCAGAACTGCAGTTGTAGGAAAAATCTTGTTTGCAATTCGCGCATGAAGCTTCTTTATCGCTCTCGCAAAATTACTGCGCTCCGATATGCGTCGCGCAGTAAATGTTTTGGCTCGAGCGATCATTAGCCATTATTAATTTTATCCTGTTCAAAGATTTTAAATGGCCGCCATTTTGTTTTTTTGATGTCTGAAAATTTTGATTAATTGTTTTTAGATTGTTTTAATTGTTATAAAGCTGTATGCAAAATTTCCAAATTATACATTCAGAGGTGTTCGAATAAGAAAATAATCAGTGAAAAAACAAAATGGCGGCTGTGGGAGTAACTGGGGATTTTAGAAAAATTTTATTACAATACAGTGGAACCTTGATAGATCAAATCTCAAGGGGAACGGCAAAAATTCGATTTATCAAGGATTTCGATTTATTGAGGTTCGATTTATCAAGGTCCATCTTAAAATACTTCGATTTATAGAGGTTCAAATCACTTACCCTTACCAATAAGCATGCAACTTCGATTTACTAAGGTTCTCTTATTACAACTTCGATTTATAAAGGTCCAAAAACTGCAAAACTTCAAATAATAAAGGGTTTTCTGCCGAACCTTCGAATTATAGAGGTTAGTATTAAAGCTCAATAGATCCAATAACTTCGATTTATCAAGGTAATATCCATGAAATCTTCGATTTATAAAGGTAAAATAACATGGTGGTAGGATAGCAAGTTCTAGGGGAATTAGAAAAATTCGATTTATCAAGGATTTCGATTTATTGAGGTTCGATTTATCAAGGCTCCACTGTATTTACTTTTGTCAGTGGTTCAGAAACACTGCCTAGAAGTATTGGTAGAGAGTTCCGAAACACTCTATATAAATATCGGTAATGTATATAACCTATTCAGACCGATATTATGGGTCAAGGTCAATTCTATCTAGTGCTTGAGTCCAATAACCTCTATAAATACCTAAATACTGAAAAATACCAATTACATTCATGAATAGTAGCCGGTGACACCCCCTTGGATACGTCCATTAAGGGACCCTGCACTTTATTCGTGTTTTTTGAATGATTTTTGGATCAAAACATCCATATTGAAAGTATTTAAACACGAATTGATGAGTTGCATGGAATGCCTGTGGTCGAACAATTCATTATCTTTACACCAACAAGAAATTTCATGATCCAAATATCGTGATAGTTTTGATAGTATAGGGTCTCCCAATTATAAATGGAAGAATAGCCTAATGCAAGAAGAATGTGGAATTTTTTATGCAAATAAAAAATCATTCAAATTATGATGTGTATTAATTAGTTATCTTGTTCTCCATTGGTTTTAGACTAATATTTTCGAGGCAAAATGATTATTATTTCTTATTTTAAAAACATGATGCGCAATTTATTGAATGATTGTGGATGCCAATTTCCCTCCGTTACATGCCGATTCCGGTTTATCCGATAAGCGCGCATCCCTAGTCTCATTAGTTTGAGACTAGTCTCATTCATAACTGTCAGCCGGGGAAGATAGCATCGATCGTGGTAGTCTCCTCAAAAATTGAACCAGATCAGCAGACTCAGGACTCTGGAGCTGCTGACGGCTATGTCAGGAAAGAGGCCATAATTCAAACTAGCCTACATGTCCTTCGTATATATCCTTGTTTATCAAGCATTATCGTCAAACTATTATGCATTCACACAAACCGGATAGATTTCCGCGAACGACCACACAAATATCAGCAACTTTTGTATCATCAGTTCTTCATTGATCTCATTCTTCTTCTTTCAGTCTTTCCTCTTTCTCTTCTTCGTTTTCTTCTCTTATTTTTCTTCTTCTTCTTCTTCTCTCCGTTATCTTCTATTTTCTCATCTCTCTTCTTTTTTCTCGTTCTCCTGTTCTCTTTCTTTTTATTCTCTCCTTATTCTTTTATTTATCCTTTTCTCCAAATCTTATTCCTCCTCCGCCTCTTCCTCCTTCTTTATTATTTTTTTTCTTCTTCTTCTTCTTCTTCTTCTTCTTCTTCCTCAATCTCACTCATTATTTTTCCTCCTTTTTTCTGATCTTTCTCCCCTCCTCTTTTCTTTTTTGTTCTTATTTTTCGTCTTCTTTTTCTTCGTCTTCTTTTTCTTCTTCTTTTTCCCCTTCTTTCCCTACTTTTTTTCTTCTTCTTTCTCTTCTACTTCTTCTTCTCTAATCCTTTTCCTATTTCTTCTCTTCCTTTTCCTTCTTCTTCTCCTCCTATCACTCCTGTCTCTCCTTTATCGATTTCCTTCTTCTCCTCCTTCTCATCCTCGTTTTTCCTTCCCTCTCCTCCTTCACCTCATCCTTCTTCTTTTTCTTCCCTCACCTCCTTCTCCTTATTCTCTTCGTCCACCTTTTCATCTTCCACCCCCACTTCCTATCCCCCTTCTCCTCCTATTCCTCCTATTCCTTCTCTACCTCTTTCTCCTCTTCTTCTACCTCTTCCTCTTCTATTCTTCTTCCTCCGCCTATTTCCTCCTCAACCTTTTCCTCATTAACCTCTTCCTTTTCCTCGTCCTCCTTTCTCCTCCTCTTTCCTTCTTCCTCCTCTTCTTCTCCTTTCTCTTTTATCCTCCTCTTCTTCCTTCTCTTCCTCCTCTCCTTTCTCTTCCTCTTTTTTCCTCCTTTCTCTTCCACTTCCTACTCCTCTTCTTCCTCTTCTTTCCTCCTCTTTACCTCATCGTCATCTTTTTCCTCTTCCTTTTCCTTCCTCCTCATCTTCCTTTACCTCCTGCTCCTCTTATTCCCTTACCTCCTCCTCCTCCTCATCTTCCTCCTTTACTTCATCCCCCCCTCCTGTCTTTACCTCCTCCTGCTCAACCTCTTCCTCTACCCACCTCCTTCCTCGGCGTCTTTTCTCCTATCTAACTCTTCCTCCATCATGATCCATCATCTTTTTACCCAACATCTTTTTCTTCATCGTGGTGGTATCCGGACTTCAAAATGCTTTTCATTTCTTCCTATTGTTACCTGGATGACTATAAAATGTGGATGATATTCAAATAAAACCGGTAGTGACAGAGATGAAAACCAATTATTTAGAAGGATATCTTGAACAGCGACTGAGGGTAACAACCTACAAAAAAAAAAGTGTGGCATGTTTACCTGCCTTGACAGCGGCATGTTTAACTGAACTTTGACTGGTTTTTATGAATCAGTATTTGTTATTATTTTATTACTAAGTAGAAAAAGTAGAAGGAGTAGAAGAAGTAGAAGTAGTAGATGAAGTAGAAGGAGTAGAAGAAGTAGAAGGAGTAGAAGAAGTAAAAAAGTAGAAGAAGTAGAAGAAGAAAAAGAAGTAGAAGAAGAAAAAGAAGAAAAATAAGTAGAAGAAGGAGATGAAGTAGAAGAAGTAGAAGAAGTAGAAGAAGTTGAATAAGTAGAATAAGTAGAAGACGTAGAAGATGTAGAAGAAGTAGAAGAAGTAGATGAAGTAGAAAAGTAGAAGAAGTAGATGAAGTAGAAGAAGTAGAAGAAGAGGGAGAAGTAGAAAAAGTAGAAAAATTAGATGAAGTAGAAGAAGTAGAAGAAGAGGGAGAAAAAAAAAGAAGAAGAAGAAGAAGAAGAAATGGAAGAAAGGCATTTTCCAATGAATCTAGAGTCAACATCATCCAAATAACAGCTTTTTTCGTATGATGAAGCCCACATAGGTCTGAGACCTGTGCATGGGTGATGAATTTGTTAATAGTGATTGATGAGTAGTACCTACTGTTTTAGGATGGATCCGAACCACTGGGAAGTGATTTTGCAGCAGAGAACAGAGTCATTTTTGCTAGCCAATCGGTCACCCTTGCAATTAGTGCCCAGGAGTTTCTTAGCTTATCTCTGATTGAACACCTGCTACGGCAGTCGGCTAGGTTTTAAAACTTCAATACGTTTATAATACGTTTAATTTTAAAATTCTAGACTGAAATCACGCATTTTCGTTTTTGGGACAAAGTTTTATTGTATGCTGTGTTATCATCAAATTTTAAATTTTTGTAAAAAGGTTAGACACAAAAAGGAGAGTGTAGACTAGAAAATTTGTTAACACTCCAATTAAATAGTAAAAGCGTATAAAATAAGAAAAAATGTATCATTCC